>JBAMJV010004125.1:0-97500 GCA_037951105.1 Echinarachnius parma | reverse complement strand
CACCATGTCTAGCACAACATTCTCCACCTGGAGCTATATGTATCATATACCGTGAGATTGTTACCTGTGAGCGCTCTTTGCTGACTTGCTCCAGCTCCTCCTGTGCCATCTGGAGCCGTTCGATCACCATGTCCAGCTCCTCATCCAACAGAGTCACCCTGGCCTCCAGGTTTTCATTCCTCGCCTGAGTCTGTTTGCACACAGGGAGACGGGCGATACAATGATATCCAATTCTGGTTATATGTTTATACTGCATATTATTTGTTTATTGAGAATGAATTGCTAGAACCACATTTGCTATAGGAGGGGATTACTGACCTGTAATTTTCTCTGAAATTAAGAATGTTTTAACCCTTAAAAAAAAAAGGAAAATTGTTTTAACTTCAAAATTAAATATTCAATATAGAGAGATTATCATAATCTATATTTGTAAGACACTTTGGTACATTATCACCAATGTGTAGTTTTATTATTTCAAACATAGGGAAACTGGCCAGAAGTTTATGAATATAAATTAAGAAATGAGCACAGAAAATGGGGTTTCTCCGCGATTTGAACCCGATCGAGACCTCCGGTTTGATAAATATTACATATTATATTGGAGATATTGCTAATGAATGTTGTCAAAATATACGTTTTTTTGTTCGAATGAATTTATTTTGAGGATAAGTTAGCTGTTTGTGAACGGATTGTGGTCAAACAAACGTTGTTTTGTTTTGAGAAGTATGTGCTATTCATCAACACACTTTTCCTCGATTTCTGACAAGAGAGGCAAAACTTAACCCCTTTAATTCGCGAATTTACAAGAGACGGATATTTTAACAGTCATCTCATCTTCAAGTAGACAAGCTTTGCTGAGCTGGGAGGGGAGGGGGGGGGGGGAGGGGAGGGAGGGGAGGGGAGGTATGACCGCGGGGGGGGGGGGGGGCACTGGGGGCCTTACATTTTTATGAAGAGGCACAATATATTTTCGCCTGATAAGCAAACATAAAAGGTCTTTACCTGTGTAGGTCACTAAATATTAATATATTAACCTAACATTTACTTTATTTTTGGCCCATAATGCTGGTGTGTGTGTGTGTGGTATTTGGGGGGGGGGGGGGGGGGGGGGAGAGGCCATCGACATTATGGGGGGGGGGGGGGGCACATGTCTAACAGGCACCCTGAAGCTACATCACTGTCTCTCGATACAGCTTACCTTTCCTTTGTTCTCCTGGGCATCGAATAGCTGCGTGCGGACATCGTTGAGTTCCCGCACGACCTCTTCGCACTTGGCGATAGCCTCCTCCTTGTCTGCGATCAGGATGTCCATCTTGGTCTGGTTATGGAGCTCGCTCGACGTCGAGCTGGAACTCGCGTGGAGGTCAACCGTGTCCTGTGCGACCTGCATGATGAGGAAGAAGGTGTTAACCATAACGGTGACATCATTCTGTTGAAGGGGGCTATAGTAAACAGGACAGGTGGATCGCACTTATGTTGATGGTTGAGGAATTTCATCACTGGAATCTCAATAATTAAATGAGAGGGAGATATTGTTTATTAGCGATATTTAATTGTAATTGGCCGACTGGGAATCAACTACCACGCATAGCAGTCAACTCAACATCTGTGACTGCTTTCCAGAAGGCTGCCCTACCAGCTCTTAGATGCATATGCAGCCTCCGGTGGGATCCAGGATGCTGTAGATCAGAGCTTGGTTTTTACTTGCACTTAAACACTCCATTTCTTATTGTATATAATGGACTGGAAACACATTCACCTACACTGTAAATAACCTCACTTTTCACGTCGGCCTTTGACGTCACATCACCAGTCATCCCAGTTTAGCTTCCCCAGTGAGCTGCTATAGGGATTATCTCTTCAAGGTTCAAGGGCCAGCAACATTATATAAGGCTCTATATTCCTTGCCCGACCGTGTCGAAAAGAAAAAGGGATTTAAGTCTAGCATTATCCCTTGTCCAAATATACGCAGGAGCCTATAGCTATAGAGACCTATATCTACATGGACTGCATTGCAAAGGACATAATAGTCGATAAAGATTCATGGCATTACAAATCGTAAACTCAATCTTAGTATAGCCATAAATGTTTGTTTTTAAGAGAAAAAATGACACAAGTACCTTAATCTTTTCCTTCTGAAGCTCGATCTGCAGTTGTGCAACCAAACTCATGAGCATGTCGCCTTTCTTCATCTTCTCCGCCGATTCGCAGTTCTCCTTCTCCAAGCGCACAGACTTCTTTCTCTGGAACGCCAACCTCGCTTCAAGCTCTCGCACACGGTTTATCAAGGTGTGGTTTTCTAGATTACTCTTGGGAAACGCAAATATATAACATATTAAACGTGTAATATATAAATATAAAACGTTTATATAAAATATATATGTGCGCATAATTATTTCTCTGGAACGTCAACTTCGCTTCAAGTAAAATGTTCACCCTCGGTTTCTCATCAATTAGATGTGGTTTTCTACATCAGTCTTAACCTTAGATAAACTTAGACAAAAAAGTTGATTGTACACGTATGTTCTACATTAGTTAAACAACAAAAACAATCGACCCTATAACAAATCGGAGATTGAGACATAATTTTGCTTTCCTTAATTTAGCATATTCATGGGGGCAGATAAAACAAAAACTGCACCTGAACACGTATTTGAATATGTATAGTTTTAAATGCAAAAAGCGTAACAACCAATTATTTGATCTATTCGACATAATTCTGATTTAACATGTTGAAAAGCAAGGGGAAAAATGACAAAACGTGAAATTTTAAACATTTATATCTTCAATAATTGACCTTGATATACAATCAGTAAGATGTAATTTATCACGACAATATTTGCTGTTATAATTAAGATGGCGCCTTTATCTCTTGCCCGTTTGTTGGCTTTTCATATAAACTATTCAATAATTATTCTTTGTACTGGAACGCTACTTTATTATTAGTCTGTTTACAACATGTTTGTTGGTTGTTTGTTTACTTGTTTTTTGGTTTGTTTACTTGTTTTTTGTTTTATTACCTTTCTGAGGTTGTCATGAGCAACAAGAAGTTGGTTTGTGTAGTCGAGGGTTTTGGCCTGGACGCCATATAGTTGTTCACGCTGCCACACGTTGACGCTTCTCAACTAGATGAAGTTAGCAAATGTAACAATATATTAGACGATTATGACAATAATGATCCATATAGTGACAAGTAAACTGACATTGGTAAATGGTAATAACATAACATATTAGCCTGGCCCACAAATCGATATTATTATGTATCCGTTCCATCAGCAATCTGTATTTTGGGTATAATTATGTAATTAATATTCAGATTTGTAAATATTCATGTGTTTTCATTGTATTATACTTCTTGGCCGAATAATACAATAATAAATATAAAGTAGGTCTTGTAACATGGGTTATTACGAAGGGAGAAAAAAACAAAGTGGTAATTATATAGATTAATATGAATATATATATATCAGAGACAATAATATCTTGATGAAAGAACGGTACTCGATTTCTCATGGCTTTATGATTCATAAAGCGCTAAATAAAATCGCAATTTATTATTAATGTATCACTGTTCATGTGAACATCGTCAGAAGAGTGACCAACTCTTTATTTCAACTCTTGAAATATAATATAACCCAAATATAATTTGAATTCAAACGTAGAAGCAAATGACTAGAAAGCTATTAAATAAAGGGAAATAAGCACATTAATGACAATATTGGAATAGAGAAAAGCGCAGACGAAAAGTTGACGAATTTGTGTGAAATAGATATTTATTGATCATCAAAAACATAACAAACATATACTATTTTAAAATGTAATACAATTTCACTTCCTATTAGGACAAAACACACGTTAACACCTTAACAATCTCTCCATACCTTTCAAGAACATATGATAATTATAAGTGACCCATTAACTTCATAAGGGTTTTGCAGAAGTGATATTTGAGATATTAGTCATATTATACCAATATATGTGTTTCGTTTGAATGATGTGTGATAATTTTCAACAAAAGAACACTGTTTACTTAGTAAACAAATTACAATCGATGCCAGATGTGGACTACTGCTCGTTTATTTTTCAATACAATCGAACGTCATTCTGGGAACGCGTTTCTTTCAATCGTAAACAGCGGAATTATAAGGCAGACATTTTAAAACAAAACCCATTTAATTATTTTGTTACCATAAGCCGAACAACAATGTAAAAGAGAAATGGAAAAGCTCCAAGTAATAAAGCGAGTTTGGTTGAAACTAACAAAGTTAATCAAGAACGGTGGTGTGCAGTAGTTCTACATTTGAGCAATACGAAAGTTATATGAAATGCGCAAGGAGAAAGAGCATAAATTTCTCTATTTTTTATTTTTTGTAATGATTTGTATTAGTTTCATTTAGGAAAATCCTTAAATTGGAAACACATTTTTATATTTTCAAAAGAAATGTTGGTGCTCAAATTAGGGCAGAGTCGCAGACCCCCTTCATATTTGTCTTTCTCAATATTTTCTACCTATTAATTTGTATGCCATTAAAATATACTCAAAAATTAGGAGTTGCCAATTAATTGTAAAGAATAATGATCAATTTTTCCTAGAAATAATTGTCGTCCGGGGGGGGGGATGCGTTGGGTGCGTACGCCCCCCATTTTTTTTTTTATCCACTTTTTGTCGGTCTCGGGTCCACTTTTAACATGTCTCTAGTCAACTTTTAATCGGCCTTGACCATCTAAAGCAATGGTCTGGGATACCCCCCCCCCTGATTACACAATTTAACTAGCAGCCCAGCATTCCCCCCCCCCCCCCCCCCCTAACAAATCCTGGCTACGGGCCTGGGGTAGTTTAGTTTTGGTAAGGCTGAACTTTAGTAACCAAACCTGGACAGTATTATTATAAACTAATAGTTATAACTCCACCATGCTCGAAAGGTATATAAAATTACAAACAACTAAGTAAAAAGCCCGTTATCATTCAAAAAGAGTCATTAAAACACAAGAGGGCTCTTTCTAAAAAGGCATTGGTTTCAACCATTTTTCATACAAAATTATGCATTTGATGTTTTATTGAAACAATGATTAAATAGAGAGATCATCAACAACTATTTAAAAAACGCTTTTGAAAATGTTTGAATAAGTGCAAGCATTTTTTTAATTTTTTGAAAAAAACATCTAATTATTTGGGCCCCAAATAATTATTAGATCAGATATATTTATTGATATTTCAGCCGTTTCTGGGTCGATTTTGACCAAATAAAGTTTATTCTGCCATTAAAATTGCATGTTCTCTCAAATTTGACACTCAGTTTTTCATTACCTCACAAAAAAATTGTGATGAGCAGCGCCCTCTCTACCAAAACTAAACTACCCCTTTATTAACATACCTTTGTAAGTTCCTCCCGCTCCGCTTCCCACGTGTCGTACTTCTTGCGGATGGTCTGCGCCTTGTGCTCTGAATCGAGCTGCAGCTGGCGCGCCCTGTCCAGACTCTTCTGCAGTTTGACCTTGTCCTGCTGCATCGAGACGTTCTTGTGTTTGACGTCCTTGTAGGCCTCAATCAGATCCAGGGAGATGCGGTCGTTGTGATCGTGACCTGCAATAGAGGATCGAGTTTAGACAAGATTTTAGGGTTCAGAGAGTATTTATGGAGAGAACAGGCTAGTCAAAAGGGGATTTGAGATTGGATTGTCATTTAAAGATAGTTCGGATTAGTCGTTCGTTAGTAAATCACTCGCGCAGCTGCAGCTGTCCAGCGCTCTCGATCTGTCCAGACTCTTCTGCATTTGTTTCCATTCTCCTGTTCTCCTGCCATGGAGATACGGCCGTCGTGACCTGGATGATCGTGTTGAAACGAGAGTTTAGGGTTTAGTGAGTATAATATTTAAGGAGAGAATAGGCCAGTTAAAAGGTGATTTGAGTTGATATTTAATGGTCAATAGAGGGGAGGGGGGCGGCAGAAAACAGTTTCCAACCGAATGACACCCCAGCAGGGGGCCTAGGGGGCGGAGCCCCCAGAAGCTTTTTGGTTTAATTCATTTAGAACTTTCAAGATGTATATAGGAATACAAAGTCTATCTATTTTATTACAAAACAAGTTTTATTCTGCGCACATTGAAAGCGTCTTTAATGGCTCGAAGCCATAAATGGGTTGAGTCAAGGGGCATCCACATTGAGAGCCTGTGGATCGAGGGGTGGAGCTTTTATATTTCTGACATTTTTTTCTGACATTCTGCTATAATGTGTGATAAAATTGTATTAAAAAAGTGAATTTATTCGTAGCGTATTTTTTAAAGGGCATAGCGAGGAAAAAAATATTTGAAGAGTATAGGTGGTCAAGGGGCTTATAACAACAGTAGTGTAAACTTTAAACAACTTGGGTTGTTGAATGTTTTCAACAAGAGTTGGATGGTTCTTATGTTAAACAGCGGTTGTTGAAAGTTTTCAACAAGTTGTTGAATTTGTTTTGTTACATTTTTTTTTTTATTGTACGTGCGTTGTATTGCCCAACACATTTTGAAATTTGAGTTCCCGCAACCGAAATGAATAATAATCTTGATGTGAAACTCTTTGCGAGCGATGCGCGCGGCAAAAACGATATTTGGAGTCTTTCTCAGACGGTAAAAAACCGTTATTTTGAAGGTTGATTATTGATAATTGGGTTTTTTCTCCTCTTTGGCTATCAGTTCTAGCCCTCGACATTTTTCTTAACTTTCGGAATCATTGGGGGGCAAAACGATATGTTTGCCCCCCCCCCAATATTTTAATTTGGGGTGGTGCGACTGCCCCCTGCCCCCCCCCCCCCCCTGCCTCTTGCAACCCATACTGTAATATAACATGAAATACTTGTATAATGTCTTTTATACTATATACTTTTATTTTTACTTTGATACTTTAATCCATGTATATTTTGAAGATAGGATTCATTATCAAAACGTATCACACACATTTGCTTATTATTGCCATTGTTTTCATAACGGGTTTAATCGCAATTGTCACGAATTGGTAAAATGGTTTTATCGTTTGTTTGCATTTTAACCCCTCTAGACAAAGCAATGATGTAGACCGGATTATTAAAAGGGGAAGTTTCCCCAAGTACTAATGTGGATTGAATGAAAGGACAACAATTTTAGAAGCACAATCGTGAAAGTTTGAGCAAATTTTGATTTTCAATTCAAAAGTTATGATTTCGGTAAGTTTTATTTGCCGCCCACTGTAGATGGCAATTTGCCAAAATCTGTGATGCCATAGTAGAACAACCTTCCACTGACTTTGTACACATAATTATTTTCATTTTTTTTGTGGATTTCACTGGACCAGTTGAGGAAGTTTTACCTTAAATGCACGCACATTTACCTCTTTTCTAACATATCTGAGAATGAGAGTAGAGGATGCTTTTTCATGAAAAGTTTTATCGTACAGTTCCAATGGGAGTTGTTCATCTGTGACATCACAGATTTGGCAAAGAGCCGACGAAAAGGGCAGCAAACAAGATTTTGATCAAAATTTTGAAAAATCATAATTCTTGATTGGATTATCAAAAACTGCTCAAACTTTCGCTATTAGGTATCTAAAATTGTCCCCTGTTCACCCAATCTGCTTAAAAGCTTGTAGAAACTTCCCCTTTAAACTTACAATCGCACGAGCATCGACTGGGTAGAGAGACGGGAGGTTTTGGGCGGGGGTCTTTGCCGGTCATCTTCCTGTAGAGGTCTGGGTGGTCCGCTTCCAGGCAGTCCCGCAGAAGGATGAAAGCAGGTTGGCCTCGCATCTTTATTGTGTCCAGGAAATGACCTGCATGAGTGTGAGCAAAAAATGAAACACACTTCTTGACAAGTATAAACAGACGTTTTTGTTGTTTTTGTTTGTTTATAGGCGACACTATTAATATATTTTGCTTTATTTGCGCCAAGAGCGCTTGTTTCATATACATATTAATTAATTACAAGTTTACAACATAGTATCCTTCTGTGGCAGCCACATGTAAGTTCAGTAAAACATTCTATAAATCACCTGGAAATACCACGTACATGAGTTTGGTGAAATGTTGAAATTCGCAGGAATACATGATTCAAATGGTGCGAGAAATATAATACAAATGTCTGCAGTTGCTACACTAATTAAACGGTCGCATTGACCGTTTAATATTTCGAGATCTACAAATCGATATAATTAAACTAAAATATATTTTCAAGTTTTACTATTCCCAGACTAGCTCTGAAAATACCTTTTAGTTTAATTATACAGATTTTTAGATCTCGAAATAATAAACGGTCTTAAATGGTATTTTCTTTTATTTAAGACAGTAATCTCACAACAGTTTTCAATTTTGGCATGCAAAAGGAGGACGTAATCTTGAACAATAATACTTTCCCTTTTATATCAAATAAAACCTGCGTATGTTCATCGCTCATCGAAGTCAGATCAAGGAATCAACTAAATTATGTACAATTGATAACAAGACAATGGCAGGACAACTTAAAGTAATCCTTTAACTTCGTAAGATTTTTCCGAAACAGATATTTGAGACTTTAATCAAACACACCAATTTCATCATAATTCTTCTGAATAATGTGTGAAAATTTGGTATAATATAACGCTGTTTCCTGGTGATGTTTACCCAATGAAAAGGGGAAAATCGTTGTCGGATTTATCACCCATCTTCCCGTTGATTTTGAACACATTTGAATCGGCGTTCATAGAACGCTTTTCATTCAATTATAAATATCTCTATATTTAGGGAGACATTCGAACAATCAAAACCCATGTCATTCTTATGTTACCAAAAGCCAAACAACAAGGTACAAGAGAAGTGTGAAACTTACAAACGATTTTGGTTGATTTTTGGCAAAGTAACGGATCATTTTAACCCGTTCACTACGAGATTCTGAAATCTCCACAACCCACTCGGTTCCCGTAGTCAATGGGTTAAATGGAATGTGCGGCCGGGGCTCAACCATGGAAACCGGATAACCATAACGGTGTCGGTTTATGCGGCCGCAGCCTCTTTCAATATTTTGTATTGACTTTTCAGATTGTGGTTTCCATTTAATCCATACTTGTATATCTCCCTGTGGCTGGTCATACCAGGCAGGTAGAAGGAACACGTTTTGTTGTAATTTAAAGGGATCTAGTAACTTTGTTGACATGTGTGAAAACTGATGATTCGTTAATAAAATATGCATTTCTGTGATCTGAAAAATTTAAGGAATGTCATATGACCGAGTCATGAGCGAAAATGCAAAGTGGTATTTTCTAACTCATTGCACTTACTTTTTCACACAATTATAATTCCCCACTAGATAATCATATATCCGGATACTGCAATTCAGAAAACAAACCGAAACCTGCTCCATGATCACATACAATTACAATAAGGTATATGAGTTCCGCTATAATATATAGTTCTAGGTAAGTTTTGTGGATTTTGACAATGTTACCAGTAAGCTACGGACTGAAAGAGTAATATAAAAACATATAATATTCTCGTTTCGTATCCAACAATCTTACAAGCCCTTCTTCTTTTTGGTTCCCCCATATTTCACATTATGTTGTACAACTCCTCGCTGATTGATTATGTAATTCACAAACAGATTCTTAAATTAAAAAATCAGATTATCGTTTATTGATTATCAAAATATTGTTTTATTGTAGTTCTGTCTATTCTAAATTGTATTGAACTTTGTGTATTTCATTGAAAAATAATTTGTAATTATGAAATATGAAAATAAATTAAAATCAAATCTAAAATACATGTATAAAAGTATGTCATGGCGTGCTACCTACCCATGCCATGGGTTGCATGTACTATATCAAGTAGCGGGGGTTGTGTGTGGGTTTGTGTGTGTGTGTGTGGGGGGGGGGGGGGGGGGGGGGGTGGGGGGGAGCACGTGTCCCAATCCCATTATTCGACAGTTTTGAAAGATATGCAAAACACCATTCCTCCTTTTCTTTTTATCTTTTAAACATGACATTGTTATTGATGGTGAGAGAATGTAATTTTGTTCAATGTTGTCGCTGATTGACTGTGACAATCGCAGGGTTGCCATGCAGTGAGTATGAGACTCCTTGCGTGGGAGGGAAGCGACATAGCGGGGAGGGTGTGGGAAGGAGTGCCCCCTCCCTCGGTAGGGACCTTTTGCATTTTCGACTTGAAATTGTGCATATATATACCTGGGAGGGAAATTCGATCTATATACAAATTCAATTTATGTATATAGTCTAAATAAGTTAGTTCAGCTGAAATGTATTTTGTTTGTTTTTTCGGGACTAACCTCGATTAGCACTGTGCTATTTTGTTAGCCCCTTTTGTCAATTCGTTTTACCGTATTGTTAATTCAAGATGTTTCATTAATCTGTACTATGACTATTGTAAATTGTAAATATTGAACTGATATATCCATTTCATTTCATTTCATTTCAAATATCTGAATAAGTGTGTTATGACTCGACCGACCGGGGAATATTATATTTTTTTATGAAGAAAACTATGACATGAACAAGGAAGTGTAAGATACTTCCTTGGCATACATTAGGAGCTCCCAGAATAATGTTCGAAAAAAGTAATACATTTCAAACATTACACCATATGCAACATTATGATTCAAATTAGTGATGTCGATCGAAAACAACAGTAAAAACAACATGAACAAGATGTGATTCCTACCGATTCACGACCGACTCCCGGGGAGCGAAGCGACCGAGCCGGGGGGAGTGGGAGGGGGTGTTCATGGGCGTGAGATATTCAACGATCGGTATTTAAATACTTGGAATGCGCGGGTAAGTCTCATGCTCAATGCTTGAGAATTCGCAACCCTGCATACAATTGTCAACTTTCATTATCAGTCGTTATATGTTCACTGAAATAATTTTCTTAAAGGGAACCAATTAACAGGCACAAATAATTATCTAATACCTAAAATAGATTTGTTATATAATTTAAGTTATTATGTCTCACGAAATGTCCTCTTTTGAATCACTGGCATTGAAATAGATAAAAGCCATGTTTAAATTTTTGTTTTATTTATTTATTTGTATTAATGTATTTATTTGTTGTTTTTTCATCTGTATAGTTGCGCATGTCACCAATGTTAGTAGCTCTCTTTTATGCATTAACCCTAATAAGGCCGGGGGGGGGGGCCATCATGGCCCCCCCTCCGGAATTTTTCTGATTGCTTGGAAACGCATAAGGATGACGCCCCGCCGCTTGGTGACCTTTTTTCTTTCGAGTCTTGCGCATCTTTTAAACAATTTTTTCGAAAATCGGACCTTTCGTTACGAAGTCACGTGACCTTTTGTCACTGCATGTCAGCCCGAAAATCGCTAATTTTCGTGATTTGTGTACAAAACATATGGAAATATCAGTTTTCCTGAAAAGAGATATATCATTGGTTAATTGGTCTTGTTTACCTTTTAGGTATTTGTTTTTGGGATCAAAATAGTTGAATTAAAGTTAGAAATAAAATAAAACAACAAAAATAATAAAATACATAGGTTAAAAAAACAAAGAAATACATAAGAAATTATCAAAACAATAGAAAACATAAGGAATAACCGGGCTCTTCCAATTTTTGTTGTTGTATTATTATTCAAAATGGTCTAAAGAATATATGTAGTGAAAGCCAATGTTTAATTATGGAGAATATATGATTTATGGGTAAAAATATTAATGTTATGACCTCCTTTGCATAAATTACCATAAATTTGCAAATTAATGAATTTTTCAAAAATTGAAATTACCATAGTTTTCTATACACTTCACTTGACATGCGTGCATAATGCCCCCCCCCCCCCCCCCCCCCCCCCCCCCGGCGTTAGGATGACCTCAAATAGCCCGGCCTTTTTAGGGTTAATGCTCTTTCCATGAAATTCAGACGGACATAACATGCTGCATTGATACTTCAATGCGCTGACCTCCTTTGGCGATCATTTCACACAGATTCTTTTACAGGAAGACAACAAATTGTATCCAGAGGGTGTAAGCCCCCTTTAAGCATTTGGACAATTTGGTAGTAAAAAGGGGTTTTCCCGTTCAAGTACAGAAAATCCGATGCATTCACAAGACCGGTTGTATCAATAGTTTCGAACGAAACCTGACAATGGAGTCATTTACGTGTCAATGTTATTCGCATTTGTATTGTTCGTTTTCGGGGTGCAGAATTTTGGATACTATCTCATCACGAACGGAAATGGATATGTTATTGTACTGTTGACGTGTGCAAACTGAAGAAAGGTTGTGCCATAATATGATATATGTCAACTGGGTAATGTGTGAAAGTTCCACGGTAAATGATCGTCAGATGACAGAGTAATGAGCAAACATAAGTGACAAAGTGATATTTGCTTTCTAATTGCATTGACTTTTACACAGATTAAATTATCCAGTGTATAATGTCAAATCCGAACACTTCAATCATAAATACATAGTTAACGAAATACAAATTAGGAAAACCGGAACTTGTATAAATATATTTGTATATAATGCAAATAAAACGCGGTATGTAAGAAATGATAGAGTTCTAACTTTTAAATAAGTATAAGTTTGGTTGATTTTGACAATGCTACTAGATCGCACAAAGGGATATTATCGATTGACGTGTTCGGATTTTAACTATCCACTAGATAGTCATAAACCATGTAAAAAGTCAGTGCAGTGAGATAGTGAATATCACTTTGTATTTTCGCTCATTACTCGGCCATATAGCATGGATTTAACGTGGAATTTTCACACATTACTCAGTGGACATATTAGATCACAACAATACCCATTGTAGTAACCATTCATCACTTTCTGCACATCTCAACAAAGTTACTAGATCCATTGAAAGGGTTGTCTATTCATTCATAAAACAACATATATATCCCCGAGTTCGATTGTACACAGTACAATATTATAGTTTTTCCATGCAAAAAATTATCTATAGTTATGAACATTTGAGATGGTTTGGGAGAGGGTACGAAACCACGAGAAGCCCTTTAAATATACATGTGTATTAAATTTGTCTTCGTGTGAATGAAACGAATATAGAGGTAGTAGTGCATGGGGACAGACGCAATGTGCCGGATATTCACCTGCACCAAAGACTGACGAGATTGGAGTGGGGGTGGGGTGGGTGTCTATGGGGAATAATAATGTACATAATTAAATTACACTCACGCGGTGTTACTGTTTACAAGGCCTGTGACGGAGTGTATAAAGGTTGCTTTGCTGAGCGGGCCGGGGCTCTTATCTCTTTGTAGTTCAGTATTTCCAGTTTTGAGTGTATGTTGTATCAAATTATCCGGGGGGGGGGGGGGGGGGGGGGGGAGGTGGGATCGAGCGCACGTGTCCCTGTGCCCACACTGTATAGCTACGCCACCCAACGTTGTCACATCTTCTTAATCATGCATGGACAATATGTGTCACGACGAGTCTGCAACAATTATCTTGAGTTGAGAATTATCATGATCAAAGTTCCCAATTGTGTTGTGTCCAGTCGGGCTTTGATAGGGGAATTCCAGACGAGATAATTATATAACAATATGATGAATTAGAGAATTTATAATTGGTGAACCTAATCGGAATCGGACAAGAAGCAGTAGATGTATGCCCTTTGAACATCGTGTGCGATCCTTCCGAAATTACCAGTGATTGTGACATATGCATCATTCATGGACAACCGATTAATATAAGTTTTTTACATGAAAATTCCACTGTTTTCTCATTTGAGTTCATGAAAATATGAAGGAGTAATTATGAGTTAAATATTTTGAGATGTTCAAGCTCATAGCATTGCCTATATGCTATATAGAAATAAAGAAAAATCTGATGTTTGTGAAAACAAAAGTTCTGTACAAATCATAATGGCATCATCTTGCTCATCCAAACTTATGGCATCGATCTTCTGCAGTCCCACTCTTCCTTTTTATTTCCCAATGTATTATGAAAGTTACTAATGTTATATTACTTACTTTTGCTAAAATATATCAATTTTGTTGGTATTATGTATGAATTGAATGCAGGTCTACTGCCAGTAGCCTTAGCCAGGATATTTAAGAAAAATAACCAAGTTCATAATTATTCTACACGACAGGCGCAAGCATATCATTTACCTCTTGTTAGAACACAATTCGCCCTGACGACATTGGGGTCCACTGGACCTAGGTTTTGGAATTCCCTTGAACCAAGAATAGCACAATCGGTCAGTATTTATGTTTTTAAGCGCAAATTGAAGTTACTTTTTTTGAGTCGATATTGCCTAGATTGATAGTTTTGATTCTTATTATGTACAATGTAAGAAAATTATCTGCTATATAGGTCTGCCTACTTCTAATTTTACTCCTGTTTCTCAAATCATCTGTCTGTCTTGTTTGGTTTTGTCTGTGTTTTTTTTGGTCTAGTTTATTTGCCCCTCTTTCTCCCTCTACCGTGTCTTTTGTCATGTTACTCGTGGTATTTTCCTGCTTCTCCTGTAAATAGCCATCATTTTAGTAGTCAGTAGTTTTTATTACACTTATTTATGTTTATATCTTTTCTCAGTTCATTAGTTAGTTTTATTTTTGTAAGCATTTTAATGCATGTAGTATTTTTATTTGACGAGTTTGTCTATCTGGACATACTCATAAGCAACTCATGAGGGACCTTAATTCCACAAGCTCTGCTTTCAACCAAGGTCACCTCATCTTTCTATTGTAACGCAATATTCTGTCAATGTTGTTATATTCATGTCATATTTTGTAATGTGTGTTATATAAGAAAGATAAATAAACTTGAAACTTGAAACTTGAAACTTGAAACTTGAAACTATGGACAAAAAGGAGGAAATCAAAAATGAAACCGGAAACCAACAAATTAATCGATTATATTGTTGCTTTTTCTGTTTTGATTTTTCTTATTGGCATTCTCTCATAGCAAACAATATACAGGCAGTGATAATATTTGGTACGTAGCATGACATGTTACCAAAAATGATATAGGAAAAAGCTGCTTGCCTTCATTGTGCATTCAACATTGTACATCATTTTTGAATAATGATATATTATAAACTCAATATAACTATTATGTTAATTGATTGATTGATTGATTGATTGATTGATTGATTGATTGATTGATTGATTGATTGATTGATTGATTGATTGATTGATTGATTGATTTTCATTTAACGCAGAAAAAATAAAAACACATCGCTGGCGGTAGTCGTACGTGCATTTGGTGTCATACATGCATGGCGGGACTTTTTAAAATATTAAAAGCAATGTCCACCACTCCATGACGTTTAAATTGGTCTAACTGTCTAACTTGTATTTCTTGACCGATCTTACACGATAGTTTTCCTTTCAATCATCTTCCTTACAGAGCCGACTCGACCCGATCCGACTGGTCTTCAGTCTGCCTATAGTCAGTTTCGCTCAGTCGGAGCCGATTCAACATGTTGAATCGGCCTTGAATGACCTCCGACTGGCTCTTGACTGGCAAAACTGGAGTCCTGAGGCAACACATACTGAGTTAATCAGGCTGAAAACCAGTTGGATCGGGTCGAGTCGGCTCTGCATGTCTGCGCCGGGCTTTAGAAAACAAATATTAATCCTAGTATACAATACGCCTTTAACATTCAACCGCTGGCTTTTGTGAATGTTAAATAACAGATTTATTGGAGCATGATGCGCCACCTTGGAAAATATTTTGTAAAATAATTATATTCATGATTTATTTGTCTCTGAGTGCATGTGTAAACATGAACCATCAGTCACACAACACTGCACGACACCTTATCCGCGACGAAAATTCTCTTTATCGACAATAATGCTCCACCGCAAATTTGATTCCCGCAACCAAGTAATCAAATTGAGATATTTTGACCCATAACCCTTTTTATACTATTTGTGTAATTAATTTCATCAAGTTCCTTATTCGAAAATGTAATCAAATTCTCGGATGGAGCATTTGCAAGTGTAGATTTTGTCGACTATATAAGATATTAATATTACTTATTTTATGACCAGCTAAAAAACAAATATCATGATGAGTAATTTAGCAATAACTCAAGCTGGTCTGAAGGACCTTGAAAAACATATAATCGCGTGCTAAGCAATGCTTGTTTAGTGAGCAATATTGATTTTGCTTGTTTGTATTTATACCAATTATTCAAGCAAAAGGCTAGCACAAGCAATTGCTACTTTGTATGCATTCGGCCCATTGTCGGTCGAGACAATGAGGAATATCTTGATCAGTTTTAAACATCGTGTTGAGGAAATATTTACACTCTAAACATTGTAAAAAAAGAAAGAAAATCGAACAGTTTATTCGACTCAATTTCAAATTAAGTACATTTTGTTTTTATTTATGAGTTAGTTAAGTTAAAGGGGTAGTTCAGTTTTGGTATAGAGGGCGCTGCACGAAATATTTTTTTTGGTGAGGTAATGAAAAACTGAGTGTCAAATTTGAAAGAACGTACAATTTTAATGGCGGAATAAACTTTATTTCATCAAAATCGGCTCAGAAACGGCTGAAATATCAATAAATATATCCGATCGGAATAAATCTGTGGCCCAGATTTATTCGATGATTTCATTTTTTTTTTTTTTAATCCCTACACTTTTTTTAAAAAATTAAAAAAAGGTTTTAAATAGTTGTTGATGATCTCTCTATCTAATCATTATTTCAACAAAACATCACATGCATAATTTTGTATGAAAAATGGTTGAAACCAATATGCTTTTTTAGAGAGCGCCCTCTTGTGTTTTAATGGCCCTTTTTGAATGATAACAGGCTTTTTAATTAGTCGCTTGTAATTTTCTATACCTTTCGAGCTTGTTGGAGTTATAACTATTAGTTTGTAGTGTTATTGTGCAGGTTTTGGTTACTAAAGCTCAGCCTTACCAAAACTGTACTATCATTTAGCTTTACAAATATTACGTAAAATGAAAAAAAAAATTGTCCTGACTGTATACAACCATACCTAGTACTGTTTATTTCTATTTATATAGGGAAGTGGTCCCCTAAAGTTCTATTTTTTAACATTTTGAGGGAAATCTTACTTGCTCCGTAATTATAAGAACAATAGATAGAGCTTGTCTTCAGCAAGTATTCATTACAATTCACATATCCCGGATAATTCCCAGAGTAACCCATTTCAGTAACGAGCACTTATTCTCTCCTGTATACAATAACAGGACAGTAACATTTTTTGTTTGGTGCCTCTTAAACATGTTAAAGTGCAATCTATTAACTTTGTCAAATTCAACCAAAATCATTTGGAACTTTCCTATTTCTCTTGTACCTTGCTGTTTGGCGTAAGGTAACAAGAGAATGAAATGGGGATTGATAGTTCAAATATCTCCCTAATAATTATATAGATACATTTATGGTTAGATTGAAAAGCGTTCCGGTGCGCTTTCCGATTGTAGTCAAAATCAGTGGGCATGCAGATTAAATCTGGTATCGATTTGTACCACTTTTCACTAAAAGTTAACAATGTTCATTTTCTGTGTAACCTTCACACACGCCATTCAGAAGAATCCTACGAAGATATTGGTATATGATTGAAGTCTCAAATATCCCTTTTGGACAATATCATATGATTCTGGACCACTTTTACAATCTAATTGTAGTTTTTAGTACAGTGTCACACCTTGTTTTCCGAACATGGCATGGATGAGCAACAATAATCATCCCAATATTCCCAGCATTGAAAGAGAACTTCTAAAGCAATCAATTGAAAGAGAAATTCTAAAGGAATCAATTGACATAGAAATATTAAAGGAATCAATCAATATCAGCAATACACTTCCCCCAAAGAGAAGGGGGAGGGGGGGGGGGGGGTGGGGGGTTAATAACACAATCATTCTTTACAAATGTCATACAAAATAAATTAGGCTACATTATGAAGACATGGGAGCAATCGAGAAAATATTTGATGTGTACACCAACATGCAGTTGAATGCCATGGAACCTTTAAAGTGGCTGCTCCTCTGCTCCTCTGCTCCTCTGACGCCACGATGCAGTGTCTTTAAAGCCCGGCGCAGACAGAGCCGACTCGATCCGATCCGACTGGTTTTCATTCGGATCGGCTCAGTTTTCAGTGCCTCACGACACACATTTTGCCAGTCGAGAGACAGTCGGATGCCAGTTGGGGCCGATTCAACACGATGAATCGGCTCCGACCGACCAGGCCCAACTCTAGCCTGATTGAAACTAGTCGGATCGGGTCGAGTCGGCTCTGTCTGCGCCGGGCTTAACATGTTCACATACCTGCTTTCTGAGCTCTGGCTGGCCGGAGCGCTTCGCTTCCGATCTCCTCACAATCCCTCTCGTCGAGAACCGCCTCTCTCCGGAAGATATCGAAGTACCGATCCGGCTTGAGAACAGCTGTTAGCTCCACCCGATATAATTCTAGAGAATCTTCCCAGGATTCCATTGTATCTTCAGCATCCGTCGGGACTGTTTTTTGTACAGAAAATAATATAGTGTACACATTAAACAAAAGTTGAGGTTATATAAGTTGGATCTCTCTTGTTCAGAGATTCAGAACTTGGACACTTACAACAATGGCAAGTGTTTTATGAAATGGGCTACAGAACTCTTTTCGATTGTAGTTCAAATCAATGGGCAGTACTGAAAGGTGATTTTGTCACTTTTCAGGTAACTAGTGTTTTCTTTTTTAACTATCACACATTCTAGAATTCGGATCTTACAATGATATTGGTAAATAATTCAAGTCTCTAATATCATTTTCGGAAGAATTTTTTTTAAAATGAAGTTAATGGATAACTGATATTTTTAATTGTGACAAATTTATACAGACTCAAGCACTACCAGCATAATGGGGTATCAATTAAACGGACTTTTTAATGAGTGTATTATTTTGTTTCTCTGTACACACTATAATGGCAATATTGCGTGCCTGTAGTTTGTGCCTAATTGTATTTAAATAATAAAGGAATACAAAAATAATCATTTCAAAACAAGTGAAAGTGAAACATTTTTGTTTACTGCAGACAAAATATATAATCATCGATTATCGCATTCGCATACCACAACAATTACACAGCAAAACATAAATCATCATTTATTTCACTCGTATAAAGGCACTACACACTGGTAATCATGTATTAATGTACTAATTAATGTACTAATGATACACAACATTCAGAGTACAAACATATTATCTTAAGCATGATGAGAAGCAGGCAGAGGCGTAACTATGGGGGGGGGGGGGGGGGGGGCATGGGGGGCACGTGCCCCCTCTCAAATAATTGACAAAAACAATTTAAAAAAGAATAAAGATATGGCAATTAGTTAGCTTTTAAAGGTGCACCTGTAAAGTGTCAGATATTGCCCAAAATTACATTTGAGACTATACCAACATCATTGTAAGATATGTCCAAATGATGAGTGAAACTTTCATTGAAAAGGAACACTGCTTTCCTGGTTAAAAAGCGAGGATTTGCGTCAGCTTTTACAACGAATTACTGTATAATGTGCATGAGGTGTATGACCGTTCATTAACGCTCTTGAGCTGAATGATTATCAATGATAGATATCGTCATACTAAAGGGGCATTTTAAAAGATCTAACCCTATGTTATTCTTCTCTTACCATAAGCCAAACAACACGGTAGAAGAGATATGTGGAAGCTCCAAGTAATTTTCGTGGAGTTAGACACTTTGCTGGTTTCACTTTTAAAGGAACATTGTATTTTCGCTCATTACTCTGACATTATGAGTCACAGTTATGTACCATGGAATGTTGACAGCCTATATCACATCACAGAAATGTACATTTGATCAACCCTTTCTAAATGTGTGGCATTATTATATCAACATAGTTAAAGGGATAGTTGAGTATTGGTCAAACTTAACTTTAGTAACCAAAACCTGCACCATTACGGTACAAAGTTATAGTTATAATTTCACCATGCTCGAAAGTATACACAATTACCAACGACTAAGTAAAATACCTGTTATCATTCAAAAAGAGCCGTTACAACTCAAGAGGGCGCTATTTAAAAAAATCACTGGTTTTAGCCAATTTTCATACAAAATTGTGCATTTAATGTTTTGTTAAAATAATGATTCAATAGAGATATCATCAACGACTTTTTAAAAACCTATTCAGACTTTTTCCAAGTAGTCTTTAAGCATTTTTAATTTGTTTTCTAAAAATTCTAAATATCCCCCGGTGATTGCCGGTGAAGAATCTTTTGAATAAAAATATACTTATGGATATTTCAGCCGTTTCTGAACCGATTTTGATCAAATAAAGTTTATTCTGTCATTAAAATTGTATGTTCTTTCAAATGTGACAGTCAGTTTTTCATTATCTCACAAAAAAATATCGGGGGGGGGGGGCACTTCGGGAAACTCAACGGTACCTTTAATAGATCCATTCAATATCCAGGTGTATATATTATGCACTTCTTACCTTCCGTACTAATCAGTGTTTGTGGCGAGTCCTGATGCTGCATGGTTACGTGATTCTCGAGCCCAATTTGGAGAACAAAATGAGATACTAGTAGGTACCTTTAATTTATGTAGACAACTCAAAGTATAACATAGAGATTCGCAGTCGACATCCCCGATCCGTCAGTCACGTGTTTATGTAAATACCTCCTTGGTATGATATTACATTCAGTTTCACAATTCGGTCGACAAATTGTGGCTATATGCCTCCAGTTTCAAACGTTGGTAGACGTGACTATATGCCTCCAGATTCAAACTTTGGTTGACGAACTGATATCATTCCTTTAGTTTTAAAGTTTGGTCGACGAATTGGGAGTATATATATGCCTTCAGTTTCAATCTATGGCCAACGAACTATTATATGCCTCCCGCTTCAAACTTGACGAATTGGTATAATTGTGAATATCACTTTCAACTACTTGACGAATTGTATATGTGCCTACCACTTTCAAACTATAGAGGTTGACGAACAAATATTATGCTTTCACCTTCACACTTTGGTTGACGAAGTGGTAATATTATACCTTCAGTTTCAAACTTTGATCACGAACTTCAGGGACCTGGCAAAATAATATAGTAACAGTATTCTCTGTACTAGTTTGGTATATCCGCTCTGGTATATACAATGCTTCCGATATGATCGTTGAACAGTGCAGTTGATTATCACGTTGACTGTCTGTACTATTATGATGCACGTACGCAAAATAATGTTGACATCATTAATAAGTATACGCTCCAACAATCAAAGTGCATTATGTTATGGTTCTCTCTCCGAACTATCGTACCGTATCCTGTATAGCTATGTATATACATACCCTCATGGGCGTACATGCACATTTTCTCCTGGGGGCTGATGGGGTATTATGCCCTGAATACCATCTTTCCTATTTTTCACCTGACAAGCAAAAATCAGTCAATTTTTTACAAATTAACTGCCTGAAAATTGTATACTTTTTATGACTTTTCCCTTATATGATATGATTTTGCCGGAAGATATCAGTTCGCCCGAATACGATTTTATTTTCCCCGAATATGATACGCTTTTGCCCAAAAATGATATAAATTGCTCGAATACGATATGAGTTTGCCCAAGTCATGCTTTTTTGCCCGAATGGTGGGTCATTTGCCCGAATATAGCAATTTGTAAAACCCTAGGGGGCTCCAGCCCCCAGCCCCCCGCCCTTCCGCACCCCTACGCCTATGCATACTCCTAATTCCCACGAACAGTTTGTCAGAAATTATATGAGTAGAAAGGAGAAAAGTTCGCGGATGTTCCTCATGGTGTTAGATTATTGTGCTCGGGTCTCAAAACGTATACCAATAATATAAGATCGCTGCGCGCACAACAAAAGAAATGATGATTCATATTGTGTACACGGTAAACTATAAAATAAAATGATTAATGGGAAACTAATTCGGGGTTATTTATGTGTTCATCATAATCAAGTCAAATATGAGGACCACATGTATGGTGCCCGGATCACATCCGGTATATAGTAGGACTTTGATCGTTTACGACGAAAACATAAATCGCTTATATAATACTCAATCGTACTATTTAGCGCTATTACTGAAACTATAAGTGCATTGGGCTTGGTACGAACAGTCACGTCACGTTCACGTTAACGTCACGTGAACGGTTCTGTACCTTGTGAAACAGGTCACCCAAATCTACGAAGTGTAGGGTAAAGTGACCCAACAATTTGTCGTTTTCCATGCCGGTAAAACTCGAAGTGTCGCGTTAACCAAATCGTGACGTGAGCGTTTAATCAAGATTTTTTAAATTGCAAACGCTTGTTACTAAGACTAGACATACACGCACAAAGAGATTTAAAAATGTCGACGAAAATGCCGATACCCCCTTATCAAATCTTTTCAATCATTATGTTTTTAATATGTACGTGCATAATTCAGAGTAATCTGAGACGATAATATGCAGTTCTGTCATTTAGGTAATGTACAACCATACCACTTGCATTATTTGCCTTGTTATTGGAGTATTTCTAAAGACGTGTCGTGCGTGGATTTTGGCAAATGTTGATTTCCAGCTGAATTGCTACACGCAGCGGACAATTCAGTTCGCATACGCCTGAAGTTCCCGTGCTCGACGTCTGAGCGTACTGGCCCTTAACGGCGTTGTATGTGCATGCCTGTGAAAGTGAGTGAGTGAGTGAGTGAGTGAGTGAGTTGCAGTGAATGAGTTTAAAAGTAATAAAACAATGATTTGATTAATAGTGTTTATTTATGGTTATTGAATCGAGTCAATCTATCAATTAATCAGTCAATCATTATAATGAAACAATCACACCAACCAATCAATATTAAATAAATCAATTAATGTATTTGACATTCGAACTAGCTACTTGTAGGCAGTGGCGTACCCAGGATTTTTTCAAGGGGTGGGTGTAGGGGGGGGATATTTCGTCAGACAAATTGAAGTAAGCGGGGGGAGTGTGGGTAGGGTGTGTCCGTAGAAAATGACCGCAGCCGAGGACGAGACCAGGACCGGTCACAAATTTCGAGGCCGAGACCAAGACATTTCTTGAATTATGTAAGGGGGTGGGGATGGGGGTAGAGGGTGTCCATCCCCCTGCCCCCAGGCCTGTGTACGCCTATAATTGGTATTTACAGTATAGCTAGGACGGGTTCGTTCACGATTAAATTTACCGAGAATTAGTCTCTTCTCAACGACAATTTACATTAATTTGTTTTACGCAAGCGCCAATTTACGTGAGCTTTCATGAATTGCATATAGTATACCTACAAACTGTTGGGTCACGTAACCCAACACTTCGTAGATTTGGGTGACCTGTTTCACAAAAGGTACAGAACCTTCACGTGACGTGACGTGAACGTGACGTGACTGTTCGTACCAAGCCGTGCATTGTGCCCCCAATGAACTTCCGGGCATGTTAAAGGGATAGTACAGTTCTGGTCAAACTTAATTGCAGTAATTAAAACTTGTAAGTTATCATTAAAGATGTAATAGCTACAATTGTATACATTAAATCATCGAATAAATGTGGGCCCCACAATTATTCCAAACGGATATATTTATGGATATTTCAGCGGTTTCTGTACCGATTTTAATCTAACAAAGTGCATTATGTTTTAAAGATATAGCGCTTAATCAAATTGTACACTTAGTTTTTCAACACCTCATAAAAAATGCATTTCTTGAAAGGCCCTCTAAACCAAAAATTAACTATCCCTTTAAAGGGATAGTTGAGTTTTGGTATAGAGGGCGCTACACAAAATTATTTCTTTGTGAGATAAAGAAAAACTGAGTGTCAAATTTGAAAGAGCATACACTTTTAATGACAGAATAAACTTTATTTGATCAAAATCGGTTCAGAAATGGCTGAAATATCCATAAACATAACCATTTGTAATAATTGTGGGGCCCCACAATTATTCGATAATTACGAACCAGCCGTACATTTTTTTTTAATGCTTCCTCTTTTCAAAAATTTACAAAAGAGGTTTTTATATAGCTGTTGATTATCTCTCTATCTAATCATTATTTCAACAAAACATCACATGCCCAATCGCCTTCTTGAGTTTTAACGGATCTTTTTGAATGATAACAGGCTTTTTACTTAGTCATTTGTAATTGTTCATTCCTTTCGAGCATGGTGGAGTTATAACTATTAGTTTGTAAAGTAATTGTGCAGGTTTGGGTTACTAAAATTTACTTTGACCAAAACTGTACTCTCTTTACCAAAACTCAACTATCCCTTTAAGCTATCCAAGATAGCAAGGTTAACCGCGAGTTGGTATAGTTCGCAAGGATGGTTGCTACTTCCGCGTATATACAACGACTGTTTAAAGGGATAGTTGAGTATTGGTCAAACTTAACTTTAGTAACCAAAACCTGCACGATTACGATACAAACTAATAGTTATAACTTCACCATGCTCGAAAAGTATACACAATTACAAACGACAAAGTAAAACCCCTGTTATCATTCAAAAAGAGCCGTTACAACTCGAAGTGTCAAATTAACTCGGCGCGAAGCACTAGCGTTGTAGGTCCTAATACGGGACTGTATAGTGCAGTGTGCGGTAATACGGGACTGTAGTGCAGTCACTGTGTGCGGTAATACTATACAGTAGTACGTGTATATTATGTATCGCAACCATAGAAGTATGACTCCAACACTGCCGTTGACGCAACTCGCAAGCCCCATTCGCATTCGTTCGCCTTTCGTTCACAGTCGCGCTAACACACGGAGAGACTGGTCCATGAGGCGCATATATCACTGATTTTTTGCGGAATGGAAGGAAAAATCATAATCTTAATCCACCCGGTAGTTGGATCACATATTGGAGAGTAAATTGCTGGTAAGTACCGTATCATATGTATAGTTTTAAGCACAATTAGCGTGCACACAAATATTTGGTTTCATTTTTTTATTAGGAGAACATAGAACGCTAGTGCCTCGCACTAGCGGTTCTAAAAAGTGATACCCGGGCGTCAACCACTTTTATATTATATTTTGAAAGCAAATTTCACAACAATTAGAGCATTTGAATGGAAATTATTATTATTTCCCATGTTTTTTTCGATGATCTTTCATATGGAATTGAAATCAACCAAATCCGTTACAATCGATGTTGGGGGGGCACTTTGGAAACTACCAAAACTCAACTTGGCCTTTAAATATTTAAAAATAAATGCATAAATAAATACGTACCAGATAGATAGAAGGATATACAAATCGAATAAACAAAATGATAAATTCATGACTAAACAAATATATAAATGTGTGAATGAATAACCTAAATATCTAAATGAATAAATAAACACATTGATTATTTAACCGATATAATAAATTATAAGTATCACACCCTATACGTATCATAGTTTGATTTATCAATAAACCTCAATACTTATTCATATTATCTCATCATATTATTGATCTTTCAAGTTGTGACAGACTCACTGTGAAACAATTACGGTACTGATGTTTTATTTCTGCTATAGAGTGGTGAAGTGTGATGTCATAAATGATGTCATAAACATTTGTTTTAGAATTTTCAAATTTGGACTTCATTTTCAGAAAGAGCATATAAGGGGAGGGCCAACATCGAAAAAGTGGCTTCCTTAAGGACTTAGGTTGCCAGATCTCCACAACAAGTTTAAACCAATTTTATTTGCAAGTATTTTTAGTGAGACAAATTAATTCAGAGGTCTACCTCAACAAATTTGTTGCGAACACCTCTAAATCCAAGATGGCGTCCAAAAAAGTAGCCGTTTTGACTTGCTATAGATTATTGGCAAGATCTCACAAACAACACCTGGAATAAGCATGATGTTGCAGTCATATTGAAGACAATCAAATTTCCTCTAATCTGATACCAAACACAATGGGTTTCAGAATATGTAACACGGTCATTTTTAGCCCCAAACTCAAATTTTAGGCATTTTCCCCCAAAAATATGAAATTATTGATTTACATAATTCGGCATATATCGATAATTGCATTAGCAGTTGAATTAATACTTTTCGGAAAACTGTCCAATTATATATCAACAATACTCTCTAAAAATAAAAATTAAAAAAAGTGTATATTGTATCTGAACAAAAAGTTATAGTTCTTGGAACTCAGCATTTGATATCGACAAATACAGCAAATTTGTACGATTTCGAACACTATACAGGGTGCCCCAATAAATGTAATTCTTGTTTACGGACTTTATTCAAGAATTTCTCCTAAATAATGACATATCGTTGATACCTTTTTTAGTAAAACCTTCAGTTTTCTTCTGTTATGTCATAAATATGCCGCCATCGGTTTGCAATAGTACATGAAAATAGAGTATCGGTAATTTCACTACAATGATAAATCCATCATGCAATTAGTGCATAGTGCAATATTCGAATGGGAGGCGCTCGTCATTTACAGTTATATCGACCATATCTGGATAATTATGTTTTTAACATGATTATTATTCGGAACACCACAGTTAGCTAGAATTTTCCAGGGTTCGGAAAACACTTTAAATAGGCTATTATGTTTAACTTAGGGTAACTTTTTGTTCCACCATGTACATTTGTAACCATAGTAACAACAACAATAGAAATAGAATAAATCATATATCTGGCTACTACAAGCCGCATTATGCACACTAATTTTCGCGTGAACATGGAGGAAAACAAATCACATGCGAAAAAACACCCTATAGCTGATATTTTTAAGTTTTTAAAGTAAATATTGGTTGATTTGGTATATTTTTGGTCCATCGGCTGTTGTTACCATGGTTACACGAGTACAGTGTAGTAAACAAAAATTAACATTCAGCTTGCTGAGGCTTTCGGTGTTGTGCATATTAGTTTAGCAAATGAGTTTGTTTTGTTTTAATACTGAGTCAGACAAATTATACACCGTGTCCCAGAAAAAACGAAACCGGGTTTCATGGCAGAAATGTTATGTTATAATGAATAATTTCCTTGATGATATATATATGTCTGAAAAGCTATGTGTCTCTTCTTTTATTTGATATACAACTTATGGCACATAATTCACGCATGACTGAATTAGAACGATAGAAAGTGGTGTTACCAAAATTTAATTTGCGCGCAGAAATTGCAAGTTTGGGTGATGTTTTGGGGAGAGTTTTAAGAGTAGTAAACGTACTTATTTTGAAAAAGGACAGACACCGCATGAAAATTCATAATTTTATCTTTTATATGACACCTCATGATTACAAAATAAATTATATATGCCAGAGAACGAATACAATGAAAACATGCTTGATTCCAGCCCAAATGAGTAACTTTCCTGATATAGCCTGTTTCCTGATCCCCATGTTTGCGTAAATTCACTCATGCATCAAAGTCCATTGTCAGCTGCTAGTCAGGAAAGCTGAGCGACTTCTTACTCAACTTTCACTCATTCGGGCAGAAATCAGGCATGTTTTCATTGTACTCGTTCTCTGGCATAAATCATTTATTTTTTTAGCATGAGGTGTCATGTAAAAGATAAAAATATGAACTTTTATGTGGTGTTTGTCCTTTTTTTAAATAAGTACGTTTACAACTCTTAAAACTCACCCAAACTTCAAATTTATGCGTGCAAATTGAATATTGGTAACACCACTTTCTATTGTTCTAATTCAGTCATGCTTGAAGTATGTGCCATAAGTTGCACATCAAATGAAAGAAGAGACACAGAGCTTTCCAGGCATATATATATCATCAATTAAATTATTCATTATGACAGAAAATTTCTGCCATGAAACCCGGTTTCGTTTTTTCTGGGACACGGTGTATAGACCTTTATGGTCTCCAGGTACATGTAATAAGATATGAAGGGCATGAAGGGTGCGTTCCTCGCGATCAAGATGGTGTTCGAAGCTAGATACGCTCTGCACATATTACAGTATGTCCCGAATATTGTGTATGACACTTATTAAAGATAATGAGCATGATCTTGATACTGTTTTAAACACATCATGGACACCCAGTATGATTCGAATTCGCAATACGCATGGCATGCGCGTCAGTATGCAGCTGACTGGAATGCTCCGTGTGGAGTGGAATTAAGTTCATTTTTAGCGTCTGATTTATGATAAACGCAGTTAAACAAATACAGGACAGACACGACATCTACGCAGACTACGTAATGATGGTGAAATATTCATCATATTACAAGAAATGGTGTTTCTTTTTGTATTTGTTCATAACTGGAATTGAAGGTGTCCCGAGATTGACGCAATCGTTTGGTATACAAGTCTTCTTATTAAGATTACACATTTTTGAGACACCCTGTATAGCATGAGAAATCATGCAAAACTACCCATTTTGTGGATAGCTAATGCTGACTTCAAAGTACTATAAATTTTTCGTTCAGATACGGTATGCACTTGAAATTTTCAGGGAGTTTTGTCGATATAATTGGACAGTTTCTTGAAAAGTATTAAATTGACTGCTAATAGAATCATCGATTTATACGTAATTATGTAAATCAATAATTTCATATTTTGGGGGAAAAATGCATAATATTTGAGTTTGGGGCTAAAAATGACCGTGATACATATCATGAACCTCACGGTGTTTGGTATCAGATTATAGGAAATGTTATTGTCTTTAAAATTATTGCAGAATAATGTTGATATAAGGTGTCGTTTGGGAAATCTCGCCAATTATCTATAGCAATACAAAACGGCTGCCTTTTTGGACGCCATCTTGGATTTGGAGGTGTTCGCAACAAAATGTTAGAGGTAGACCTCTGAATTGTGTTGTCTCATTAAAAATACTTGCATTTAGAATCGGTTTAAACTTGTTGTGGAGATATGGCAACCTAAAGTCACTTTTTTCGACATTGGCCCTCCCCTTAATAACAAATAATGTCCAAATACCGAAAATCAAAGGAATAGGTTATGTATTGACTGAGATATGCCCATCCGAATGATTTTGTTTTCAATAGGCAATCAGTGTTATAGTGCTCTGGTTCATAACTTTATGAACCAGAGCACTATAACACTGATCGCTCATTGAAATAAAATTCATTAGGATGGGCATATCTCAGCCAATACGTAACATATTCAATTGCGTTTTGGTATTTAGACATGATTTGTTATCCTCTTTCTGAAAATGAAGTTCAAATTTGAAAATTCAAAAAAAAAGATTTGTACACGTCATGGCTTCTGTACTCTATTGGTTTTGTCATCCGTAATTCATCCGTATCACACCCCGTGTATTCGAGTTCGAGGTTTTTTTTAATTTTTTATAACGATCGTACAATTTGTGACTGACTCATTGTTGAACAAATTATGCCGCGGGGATGTTTTATTTCTGTGATTGGTTTTTGTAGATTATCATCTCATCCGGATCACACCGCACGTATTTAAATAGGTATTGAAATCTTCAAATTATCTGCTCGAGCGGAGATTATCTGAGCGAAAAATGTTAACTTTTGTCACAAATATTGCCCTAGGCCAACGTTTAACCTAAATAAGCATTTAATTTCCCGTAACGTAACCGGACTATGAAAATGCTGATCTGAGATAAAAATGTTTGCGTAAATTATAACAACGATATACGATAGTAACGTAAATAATCCTTCGATTTTATATATATATTTTTTTTTGTACAAGTAATTGGTTTTAGAAATCCATTCCCACAGCAGCCTTTAGTATATGTCTCCAAAAATATTTATATTCAACGTCATTTTATGCAGACCCATGAACAAAATAATGTATGATGAGTTTCAAATTAAGATAAAATCTTTCTGGACACCTATTTTTTCTGAACTTTTTGGTGGAAGTGTGGAACTATGGGCTACTAAAAACTATTCTTCTTCATATAATTACCAGGAAATAATGTTTGGACTAAGTACCCGCTACTCGATGGCAGAACACTCATAAGGATTGGTATCGGAAGACTCTCCGGAAGAGTGACCGGCCATGTGACCCGGCCTTTATCAGTTGGTATACTGAGAAATTAATTGCAGAAACGGCTGAAATATCAATAAATATATCCGATCGGAATAAACCTGGGGTCCCAGATTTATTCGACGATTAAAAAATATATATAAAAAATGCTTACACTTTTCAACAATTTACAAAAGAGGTTTTTAAATAGTTGTCGATGATCACTCTATTCAATCATTATTTAACATCACATGCACATTTTTAAAATTAAAAATGGTTGAAACCAATGCGTTTTTAGAGAGCACCTTCTTGTGTTTTGAACAGAGGCTCATTTTGAATGTAACAGGCATTTTACTTAGTCACTTGTAATTTTGTATACATTTCGAGCAAGGTGGAGTTATAACTATTAGTTTGTAATGTTATGGTGCAGGTTTTGGTCGGTAAAATTCAGTATTCTATATTTTGGTATAATTCAACACGGCCCCTTTTATGTACAGAAAGGATTATCCTAACAAGAAAAACTACTTTTTTTCTATAGTGGTGAAGTGTGACGTCATCAAACACCTATTTTTAGAATTTCAAAATTTGAACTTCATTTTCCGAAAGAGCATACAAAATAATGTCCAAATGTTGAAAATCAATCGAATATGTTAAGTATTGGCTGAGATATGCCCATCCGAATGAATTTTATTTCAATATAAAATATTATTTGGTGTTTTACCCAGTCATAACAAGATACATTTCTTGATCTGAAATGGATCTAGTAACATTGTCAAAATCCTCAAAACTTACTTGGAACTATAGCGGTTCTAATATAACTCATTGTATTCGTCTTACCAATAAAAGCATGAAACAGCTTTTGATTTTCCAAATTTATCTTCTGTTATAAAGATACATTATGATTGAAGTGTTCAGATTTATAACTATCTACTGGATAGTTTAAACTATGTACAAAGTCAGTGCAATGAGTTAGCGAACAACATTTTCGCCCATTACTGAGCCATACAACATACATTTAACGTGACATTTTCACACATCATTAAATGGATCTAGTAACTTTGTTGACAAGCGCAAACAATGATACGTGGTTAATAAAATGTGTATTGGAGTGATGTGAAAATTTCAAGTTAATTGAATGTTATTTGGCTGAGAAATTAGCAAAAATACAAAGTGATATTCACTTACTCATTGCACTTACTTTGTACACGGCTGAAAAGGTCCAGTAGATGATTTCATATCCGAACACTTGAAAAACCGAAACCTGTCCCATGCTTTGATTATATGAGGGACCCTCTCGAATTCCAATTGGATTTTGAAGATTTGGACAATGTTACTTAGTCCCAATTTAAAGGACAAATACAACAATTTGTCTGGTTTTCATTGAATGAAAACCACACAAATTATATGCGCTATTAGACACTTAATAGGATGAATAGTCCCTGAAAATTTGAGCACAATCGGTCAAGAAATAAGAAAACTATGGCTCTTTGAAAAGAGCCATTTATTTCTACGAGTGACTCAAATTGGCAACGCACTCTGGCAAAGTTGTGGACTACTCCCCATACATTTTATACACAAAATTTCAATTTTGTTCAATTTTCTCAAAATGTATGTTTACCTTTCGTTTGAGTTCAACATATGTTTTGTAGAATGCATTTATACACAACATATCATGAGTTGGGGGAATAGAAAAGTGTGACTATGAAGAAAACTGTAAAAATGGGAACATTTGTACAAAACATATGGGGAGTATTATAGTCCACACAGAGTGCGTTGCCAATTTGAGTTCCCAATAGGAATAAATGGACATCTTCAAAGAGCCAGTTTTCTTGTTTCTTGCCCAATTATGCTCTTACTTTCAGAGATTATTCCTCCTAATCTCTTCAAGTCTATGAAAGCAACATTTTGCTTGGGTTTCATTGTCCTTTAAGTGGACATATCAGATCACAACAATACACATTTTATTTACCATTTTATTAACCATTCATCATTTTTTGCGCTTGTCAACAAAGTTACTAGATCCTTTTAAGTACCTCATTATAATGAGGTTCCACTGTAAAAACAAATGTAATGTAACATCAAATAAAAAGTTGTGTTAATGCTTTACTTATTTTAATTACCATGACTTAAAGGGAGTTAGAATGACAGACAGTATTACAAATAGAAAGAACATGCATGAATGGTCAAAGTTTGCAGTTCCACACATAATTTTATTAAAAATTAAAAAGTGGAATAAAAAATAAAATAACAATTATATCAATTATTCATGAAATATTGCAGACACATTATTATTATCTATTTTATCTACAGTATATACAAATGTATTAGTAAACACAAACTTACTTCTACATGTATAATTTAAAAAGCCACAAAACTAAGTTTGAATTTCTTCAAAGTCGTATGATACATGTACATGACAGTGAATAACAAAGGTCAAACTGTGTACCACAATACAATGTATATTGAATATCCCTTCATGAAAAGTAAAGTTTGTACATGTATATATAATTTATTTTTATTACAAATTTGTACGAGAAATAATGATAAAAATGAATACATTCATGTATTTGTGACTGTCTATAGTCTATACGTTATACATATAAATTTACGATTTTAAGGATTCAATTACCGGTATGTTTCTATTGCTATTAACTTAAAAACATGTATGCCCCTTTTTCTAGCTACATGTACTTCTATAGAATTAACCTGATGAAAATTAAACTAAAATACATTAATAAATGGTTAATGAAATAGTTATCTCCCTTTGAATGAAATCTGATTCTAGTCAAATTGAAGTACATTTGCAAAGTATTATATTTATACATAAATTATAATACTATTTATAATGGTTTGTTTTAATTATCTATGTACATGATTCAAGAAGACCTTAGTATATACAGTATATTTAATCAAACATTGGATAAATGTAATATATAATAATTAGCTCATAAAGCTATGATAATCAGTTAGTCTACTTTTCCTTTAGGAAAGCTTCAAGTCTGTCTAGTAATCTTTATATGACTGAAGCAATATTTACATTGATGTTGACTATTACATTGACATTGTACTGTGACCCTCTAGATGGAGCTGTTTACTTTACCCCTTGCCTAGGCTATGGTAACCTGATGGGCTATGTAAAAACGTCATTGGGGACATAGGCATACCCGGGGGGGGGGGGGGGGGGGGGGGGGGAGGGAAGGTTTGGGGGTTCAAACCCCCCCCCTCCCTTTGATGAAAAGGGGGCTGTTTTTTTTTTTTAAATTCAAGTGGTCTCGAGGCCAATTTTTAGTGGTCTCGACCATCATAACCAATGGTCTCGGCCCCCCAAAACAAAGTGGTCTTGGTCTCGGCCTCAACATTTTTTATGGATCTCGGACCCGAAAAAATCTTCACCGACACCCCGCCCCCCTTGAAAATTCCCCCCTCGAAAAATCTTCACCAACACCCTCCTCCTCCCCAAAAATTCTTCACTGACACCCCTCCCCCTTAAAAATGTTTGTCAACGAAATAACCCCCCCCCCCCCCTTGAACAAATCCTGGGTACAGATTGGGGATATCTGAATCTCAAAGGGAACTCGTTTACAGCTACAACTCTACAGCTTGGTGACTCATTCCATTGAAGTGGTCCTGACATCAAACAAAATGGCACAATTTGTTTAACTTTTAGACTGACTTCTGTCAAAAAATGCATTTATCAGGAAAACTCTCACTCCCAAATCACCATTGGAAACTGTATTACACAAACGGTGTGCGACCGAGTGACATTGTTTCTGGTGGAAGTTTTCACATTTGTCTGTAAAGATAAATGCAACTTTTGCCTGCAATAACGTAATTTGGCCATGCTTCTGCAATTTTCAGAGGCGGAGTTAGAAAGTCACGGTAGACTTTTAAACTGCCGAAAATATGTAATTTTCCATTATTGTAGTTATTTTTCATACATATACAGGATGGAACAATGACTGAAATGGATATTTAAATGCAATTATAAGGAAATTTATATTTAATTTACTGGGCAACTTTAAGTATCCCATTTGTTGCTATGCACTAATATTTGTTAAGTTATTACAGTGGAACCTCTCTGTAACGAGCTCTGTTATAAACAGGTACCCGATCTAGTGATCTAATTTCACAGGTCCTGTCCATGTATTGTATCGTCTGTCTCTAAGCCCCGATACAACAAGATACATAGGCGTACCTGGGGGGTTGGGCACGTTTTGGGCACCCCCACTCTAAAAATCTTCTTCGTCACCCCCCCCCCCCCCCACTCGAAAATTCTTCACCGACACCCCCCCCTCTAAAAAAATCTTCACCCGACACCCCCCCCACTCGAAAAATCTTCACCGAAACCTGCCTCTCCTCGAAAAAAAATTTCGACGAAATAACCCCCCCCCCCCCTTGAAAAAATCCTGGGTACGCCACTGACAAGATATCTGATATAACAAGGTAAATTCAATGGACCCAGGTGCTCATTATAATGAAGTTTGACATCTGTAAAAAAAGGGGATGCAGATGTGGAGGTGTTGTGGCACAATCTGATAAGGCACTTGACTTCTAATCACGAGGTCCAGAGTTCAGAGCTATTTGATACCCTAGGCTCCTTCAGCAAGCTGTTTAATCCACATTTCTGCTCGCTACCCAGGAGCAATAAATGGGTACTTGCATGGTCAGGTGGGAATTTGCTGGTAGTACTCTTATATATAGCAGCTCGAGCTAGTATGCTCCCAAGGAGTTGAATTGGTGCACAATATAATTGTGAGGGTTTGAACTGTACCTATTCATGACTAAGGGTACATGAGGGAATTAATGCTTCTCTAAGTAGTTCACCTAGATAGATGGTGCACTATAAATGATAAACACTACAGTGGTACTTTCTATAACAGTGCCCTTTATGGGGCAATGTAAATTATTTTGTTATATCAGGGTTAAAAACAAACAAATATAAAGGGCAGGGACAAGCAATATTACCTTGTTATGAGAGTTTTTTTTACAGTAAAAACAAGTACATGGGGGGTTCAGGGAGAAGTTGCCCCCCGAAAATGCCCACAAGAGCCCAGAAAATTTGCATAGAGTTTAATGCAAAACAAATTTGTTAGTATTGTATGTTAGTATTATTTTTATGGCTCCACTATATCATTAAGACTATATGTGACCGGTAATAGCAAAACCCTGCACTTGTCGGTAATTTTTTTGAAGAAATGGGCATTTTAAGTTCACATAATGTGTGTAAAAGACTTATGATTGCAAGTTGAAAGCAAGATGAAAGCTTTTGTATGGTTTGAAAATCTACATTTTGATTTTTACAGACAGGTGCAGGGTTATGCTATAGCCGGTCACATATTACTTCAGCATAAATCAGCATTAGGGGGTGTCGAGAATGATCACAGCATTCTCCTTCCCTTTCCGCCTGGACCTTGGTGGGGGAGGGGTGGGCATCGGCTGCGTGCTTGATGACGGGGCTCCGTCCTTGTCAAACATGGTGCACAGGAGATCCCGCTGACCCCCACCCTTACAGAACAGGCGCATTGCCAGAGAGGGCTTGGCTGGAGTGGGCAGCTTCTCAATGTCTGGAGAGTCATCATGTGATTTCAGCGATGGGCCACTGTCCTCTGCCATTGACACACTGCTCCCTATTAAAAATGCAAGAAAAATAAGAAAATTAGGATTCAGAGACAAAAAGGGTTAATTTTCATCTCTAAAGAGGGCTTAGCGGGATTGGAAAGCTTCTCTATGTCTAGGGAGTCATGTAATGTCAGCAACGGGCCACTCTCCTCTGGTGTTGGCACACTGGTCCCTACAAAAAATGGCAGGAATAATAAAGAAGTAGAACAACAGTTAGATTTCTGAGACAAAATGGAGATAAATGGTAGGATAGTTGTAGGCAGCAGGCTACTTTGCTCCCGTGTTTACAAGTAAATACATAACAAAACAGAAAACCCTACAAAAATCCCAGAAAAATATAAAGCAAGCAGGAGAAAAGTTGTAGGATTTCAGAGACATAAATGGAGAAAAGAGGGAGGATAATTGTAGGCAGTATAACCTAGATGGATCTTCGACTGCGCGCAGTCGAAAATGATGCCTCCGCCATTACGCGATTTATTTATATCAAGCCCAAATCAACATGTACACTGAATTAATTCTGTCAACTCAATTTTGATGGTACTCTGTCTTTTAGATCTTGACGTATCACAATTATGAGCTATTAGTGACCTTGACCTTTGACCTCATGACCCCCAAAATCTAATCAGTTCATTGGCTCTCCAAGATACATACATGTACCAAGTTTGCTCAGAATCTGTCAATCCATTCTTGAGATAATGCGATCACAAGCTATTTTCGCATATATAATGAGCTCTGTGACCTTTGACCTCATGACCCCAAATCTAATCAGATCATCGTCCCCCCAAGATACATACATGTACCAAGTTTGGTCAGAATCCGTCAATCCGTTCTTGAGATAACGCGATCACGAGCTATTTTTGCATATATAATGAGCTATGTGACCTTTGACCTTTGACCTCATGACCCCAAAATCTAATCAGATCATCGTCCCCCCAAGATGCATATATGTACCAAGTTTGGTCAGAATCCGTCAATCCGTTCTTGAGATAACGCGATCACAAGCTATTTTTGCATATATAATGAGCTCTGTGACCTTTGACCTCATGACCCCAAAATCTAATCAGATCATTGTCCCCCCAAGATACATACATGTACCAAGTTTGGTCAGAATCCATTAATTCGTTCTTGAGATAACGCGATCACGACAACCCGAAAACATAATGCCTCCGGCAACTTCGTTACGGAGGCATAATAAAAATGAGCAATCACAAGAGCTTTCTAGCTCAGCTGTGTAGAACACTGGTCTAGCAATCTGGAGGTCTCCAGGTCAAATCCCAGGGAAGCCCCATTTTCTTTGCTCATTCTGATTTATAATATCTGGTCAGTTTCATTATAAATTATTCATATCTAATGCAAGCCTCCACACTAACTTTTTTCTGCACTGGCCCGTTCGGGCCCAATATAAAATTAACTTGAGATTAAATGAGATTTACACGTATGAAATTAGATTGTTCTCTCGTAGCTGAACAATTATTCAGTTGCCCGATCGGGCAAGCAAACTAGACAATTTATTAAATTTTACTTGCCCGACACCAATTTTACTTGCCCCGGGCCAGCGGGCCAGTGCGAGTGTCGAGCCCTGTCTGATGTAACCATACCTGAGGTGGATGGCTGAACCTCTGCCAGTGCTGTCCTCTCCTTGTGAAGAAACGACGGTAGATTGTTGGGATTGAAGACGCAAGACTTGCGGTGGGACGACAGGCTCTCCAGCTTGCCTAGGAACTCGCAGCCACGGCGACGGAATGGGCAAGCCACTGTATGATCCCCGATTACGTTCGCGACGATGAAGTCATAGTGCAGGTCGGTGGGTTTCAGTGGACGCCTGAATAATGATAATAATAATAGGTTTGATTGATATAGCGCCTATTATTGTTACCCCAGTCATAGGATACAATGCAAACCAGCACACATTGTGTGCATCATCTCCACTCCCTGGGGAGCATTCCTTCCAAGCAGCTCATGGGCATTGAGAAGATCATTCACATTTAGGCTTTCACCTCCTATCGGGTCCCCATTTATACACCTGGGTATAGAGAGCAGCAATTGCAGGAGCTGCCAACCTTGATAAAAAACAAACACCAGAATGAAATGACCCCAAAACTGAATTTTCAGGGAAAAAACAGAATTTGGACATACTCACGTTTTATCCCTGATTGTAGGTAGGATAACAAATTTTTATTTTTGTTTGTTTTTCTTACCTGTCTTCTGGGCAGTTCTTTTTGTGCTTCAGCCAAGTGAAGATACACTGAAAGAGGATGAAACAAAATATCATTTAGTTATTTAAAGTACTGCAGTATTTAGTCTGTTAAAGGGGTAGTTTAGTTTTGGTAGAGAGGGCGCTGCACATCACAATTTTTTTGTGAGGTAATGAAAAACTGAGTGTCGAATTTGAGAGAACATGCAATTTTAATGGCAGAATAAACTTTATTTGGTCAAAATCGACCCAGAAACGGCTGAAATATCAATAAATATATCTGATCTCATAATTATTTGGGGCCCAAAATAATTAGATGATCTTTTCAAAAAATTTTAAAATGCTTGCACTTTTTCAAAAATTTTCAAAAGCGATTTTTAAAGTTGTTGATGATCTCCTCTATTTAATCATTATTTCAATAAACATCACATGCATAATTTTGTATGAAAATGGTTGAAACCAATGCCTTTCTGGAAAGCGCCCTCTTGTGTTTTAATGGCTCTTTTTGAATGATAACAGGCTTTTTACTTAGTTGTTTGTAATTTTGTATACCTTTCGAGCATGGTAGAGTTATAACTATTAGTTTATAATGTTACTGTCTAGGTTGGTTACTAAAGTTCAGCCTTACCAAAACTGTACTACCCCTTTAATGAAATCAGACGACCCAAAATACAATAATCATTTTCACCCGTTCAGTACTGATGAATTTTTGATTTTTGCTATGACATACTTTGTATTCCTCCATAGGACCCTAGACTGAGTATCTTGGGAACAGTCCCGAATGGGTTAAAAGGATCTAGTACCCGGGGGGGGGGGGGGGGGGGGGGGGGGTGTCTGTCCTCATAAAAAGGGGGTATCATGCGTGACCAAGGACTGGCCAAAAGCACCCTAAACGAGTATTTGCGTGGTGCAAAAAATACACCCTAAGTAAGTATGATTATCGGTAATTTGATACCCTAAGCAAGTATCAATTTTTTGTAAACCCCTAAGCAAGTATTTTTGATACCCTAAGCAAGTAATCATTTTTTGTAAACCCCTAAGCAAGTTATAACTATTTTTGATACCCTAAGCAAGTAAGCTGAGTTTTTGAGACCCTAAACGAGAAATTCATCAGCTAAAAAAGATACCCTTTTTCCTGATTTTGAGACCCTATTCGAGATACTCGAGTATCTCGCCTGATCGTAAAAACCACCATAATTACTCGTTTTCCTTGGTCATGCATGATACCCCCCCTTTCAATGAGGACAGACCCCACCCCCCCCCCCCCCCCCCGGGATCTAGTAGTAACATTGTAAACAACTTACCTAGAACTCAAATGGTTCACACATACCTTAGTGTATTTGTATTACCAATCGAAGTATGGAACAGGTTTTGTTTTTCTTAATTTCTCTTTTGCTATATTAAAGTTATTTATGATTGAAGTGTTCGGATTTGAAATACTCCGCTGGAGACTTTCAACTGTATACAAAGTTTGTGGCTTTGTGCAATGTTTTAGGACATATTATCATGCGCATTCATTTAAGTTCAGTGTCCTTGCCCCAATGCTTGAATTCATGAATTTCAATTTTAAAATGACAGCATGTTTGATCTTTTTTGTTCCCTCCACAGAGCATTTATTGGCATAAACAATTTTTGTTTTACATACAAAACATAGCATGATGTTAATGCAAACATATCATATTAACAAAACAAAGATAACAATAAATGAACTGTCGTACAATGATTATGTGCAAATGAACTTATTAAACAATTATCAAGAAACATATCTTTCAAAAAATTGATCTTTTTACCTCTTTACAGAAGCTGTGTCCACAGGGCGCCCTCTGTGGTTCCGTAAAGACCTCCTGACAGATGGAGCAGAACAGATGTCGGCTCACTGCCTCCGGATCAAGGAAATACCTACAACAATCATACCAAATCAAATGGGCAATTCCATCAATTTGGACATTTTTGAGACATTAAAATTAAGGGCTGAACAGCTCGATTACCAATAACTAGCATTTCAATAAGCAATTGACGGCAAATCAATTACGAGTACAGTCCGACCTGTCCTTTGAGTTGCCTGGTCAGGCACGCCGATTCATTCGATAACACAATGCATTGGGGGGGGGGGGGGGGCAGAGCATTGTTCACAAACAATGCTTGCCCCCCTGGGATTTTTCCATGTTTATTGTACTATCAATCATTAACATGCATTTAAAACTCCACGAAAATTACTTGGAGCTTCCTCGTTTCTCTTCTACTGTGATGTTTAGCTTATGGTAAGAGAAGAATAAAATAGGGTTAGATTTTTTCAAATGCCCCTTTAGTATGACGATATCTATCATTCAGCTCAAAAGCGTTAACAAACGGTCATAAACCTCCGTTTTAATCGCTTTTTTAACCAGGAAAGCAGTGTTCTTTTTCAATGAAACTTTCACATATTATTCGGACATATCTTACAATGATTTTGGTACAGGATTGAAGTCTCAAATGTCATTTTGGGCAATATCTGACACTTTACAGGCCTCACTTTAATCGTTAACGATTATTATATTAAAATTCACAAACAATGTTCCCCCCCCCCCCCCCCCCCCCCAATGCATTGTGTTTTCCGAACGAATCGGCGCCTCTGGGAGTGGTTATCCTGCTATCAAGATTATCAAATGGTTAAATTAAGTAATGACGCTAGTTTAAGGAAACGCTAGAAAGACACATTTTCATCAATTTGTTGACATTATCAATATCATTGCACATGTCATGTAGGAATGACATGTTCATTATAATAATTATGATTTAAATATTTTAAAAAAAACACCAAAATATACCAATTTGGCAATTACCATCAATCTTGTTGGCATGTCCATCTCCATATAGCCCATAATAACATTCCTACCACTATAGTAGGACCATTTACCAGTAGATATGATAATAAAATTAACCACTTCGTCCTTCAAGTTCAACTCTTTGGAACTTGATTGAAAGTTTGAAGTTACTCGATAAGACGTAATCTAAGACGATAGTCTGACCCTTTTTACTTCTTTAGTAGACTTACCGGTAGTTTAAATTCTTTGTATAATATTACATATTTGGGAATGCCATTAGGATATTATAGGAAAAGTCATGGATCTAATAAATACCACAAATATGTATGCATGTTATTCAATACATGTATCAGACGCAGCTGTTTCAAATTTCAACGCTCTGGTCGAGTCTAGACGACTATATTTACAGCCGACATCAAACAACACGTTTGGGACTAACGATCCAAAACTAGTGTACATTTCTCTAAAACATTTCGTTTTTATGAGTAGAAAACATCAGTTATTCTAAGTACAACATAATTCATCGAAACTTTGTTAAAACACATACCTCTCGTTGTCATCCTGTTGACTGATGTTTATTTCTGTGTTTGTTTTCTTCCTTTTTCGTGACATATTTCATTAGGAAAAGAAGTGTCTGCTACCAATCAGTTAATTTGAATATAGCGCTTTGTCAAGAGAGGGCGACATATATTTTTGTAGATTCTGTGCAGAAGTATTTTATACCCTTTTATAATAAAAAAAAATATCGTGTATATAAAGGGGTATGAATTTATAAATTATACACGATCTTATTCATAATAATGCGCTGCAGTAAGTACCAAACAGACAATTACCACGTTCAATCTTATTTATTACAGACGAAAAATGACATGAATGTCGATCTCGATTTGGCGTATTCCTTTTTTTTAGGGAGTCTTTGAGGGAGGGGGTCATTTGGGGGATAAATCAGAGTTGGTGGTGATATCATAAACCCTGTCCAATGCCATGGTAACAAAAATTAGGTATTTGTAGTAGTGAAATGGGGTTTTAAAGAATGTTTGTTTTCAACGATTTGCCTTAGTAAATAAAAAATTATTAACATTAAAGGGATAGTTGAGTTTTGGTAGAGAGGGCGCTACATAAAATTATTTTTTGTGAGATAATGAAAAACTGAGTGTAAAATTTTAATGACAGAATAAACTTTATTTGATCAACATCGGTTCAGAAACGGCTGAAATATCCATAAACATAGCAATTTGTAATAAATGTGGGGCCCGTGGCACACTTATTCGATAATTTTGAACCAGCCGTTAAAAATTCCAAAAAAAATGCTTCCTCTTTTCAAAAAGTTACAAAATAGGTATTTAAATAGTTGTTGATTATCTCTCTATTTTATCACTATTTCAACAAAACATCACATGCACAACATTTTATTCAAAATGGTTGAAACCGATGAGTGTTTACAGAGCGCCCTCTTGAGTTTTAACGGCTCTTTTTGAATGATAACAGTATCTTTACTAAGTCATTTGTAATGATGTATTCCTTTCGAGTTATAACTATTAGTTTGTAATGTGATGCAGGTTTTGGTTACTAAAATTCAGTTTTACCAAATCTGTACTCTCCTTACCAGAACTCAACTATCCCTTTAATTTGACAAACAAACAAAATGTCCTAACTGGAGCTCTGGCATTTCTCGTTTACCTTGTTCATTGTTTGGTTTATGGTACCAGATGATTGGTTGTGATTTTGTTAATGTCTCCCTAGATAATTATGATGTAACTCAAAAACGTTTCGAGATCATCGCTTTTCGATTGTAGTCAATGTCAATAGCTATATAGGCCTACATGACTGATCGTCAATAGCTATATAGGCCTACATGACTGATCATCATAATTCTGACATACATTTTTATATTTTTCTCTACTACTACCAGGCTCAAACAGTCATCTAGACGAATTAACAATGCTATATTGGATGATAATGATGATGGAAATCACTTATGATGTTGTTTTTTTATTTATAATTTGTCAAATTTGTCATACGAGTCCTGCAAGGCATTTGTGGATAAACTATTATTGTACTTATAGCCCCGATTGACTTAGCCGTCAGGTTTTCAGGTTTCATTTATTTCGAAATTTCGACCGAATATAATTGTTAAGTAATTTCGGAGCCCGAATGTATAAAATAGATCGATAATTTCATCGTTTTCATGGCCTTTTTTTTTCTTCTTTCAATTTTGCCCGATATACCGTAGGCCTACTATGTACAGTAAATTATGAAAAACTGATGGGAGGCCCTAGAAACGATTAATCGATCTGGTGTACGTATACATGTGTGATATGCAATGTAAAAATGTTGGGGAATGTTTTTCTGCAAAACAAGGGAATTTATAAAAACTTTGTTCACAAAAAATGGGAGAGTTGTTCACTCCCCCGGGTGTTCACTGGGCAGTTTCAGAACTCCAACTCGCGGCTCTATAAACTGCATAATAATTTGGAGAGAAATTTGCTCCAATCCAGCCCCGGGGGTTGGCAACGGCCTTGGCTAGATCAATAAATCTATCTTTTTTATGACCTCTTTTACACCAGTAAAAGACTGCACTAAAATGTAAAAGAGGCCATGACAAAATTATAGTGTTGTCGATCTAGCTATAAATAGGCATTCGCGAATGCAGAGGGGGCGTGGTCCACGAAGGGCTTGTCATGTGACTTATCATGTGATTAGCTAGCTAGGATCATGTGAATGTTCTTTACACAGTTTTGTTGACTATATAGCACGGTGACCGTGACGGTGTAAAGCTAGAAACTGCAAACTCAATCTTTTCATAATAGAACGTCGCACCCTATCGAAATCCCGTTATACTCTATTTTAATAACATTATTGAGGTCTGGTCTGGAGCTGTGGATCAACTTTTGAATGATGTTTTTCTCGACAGCGTTTGTTTTCTTACTGATTCAAATCGCAGGATCCAGAATCGGACTAGTTTCGGGACAAGCGACTCCATGCTGCGCACCCGACCAATTTACTTTCCGTTATGGTATGATAATGTAATAATTATGAACATGTAAACGAAAACTGAATATATGCCTGACAGTCATGTTTACCAGTGTGTACCTTATTGAAACTAGTACTAATTCATGATTATGAAGTTAGTTTATTATCATATTTTCATAATAAATCATACATTTATGTTTATCGTTGAAATTGTTATTGTCGTGATTGTCTGGCTGCAGTTTCAAAATTTCAAATTTGTATGGATATATTGGTTTCATATATGTCATGAATGTAACTTTCTAAAAAAGTTAATTGCTTATCGTGCGAAAATTATAATATTTGTAATATCTAGTTCAAAAAAACTATGACCTGTTATTAACTATTTTGCTTTCAAGTCTCAACTATAAGACTACATCATGCCATCAGTTTCTTTTAAATGTAACAAATGAATAAACAATCATGCAACAACAATGGCAGATCTTTTTAAAAATCATATTCTACCATTTTTCATTTAATTATGACTTGTTAATCGCTATTGTTTTTCTGATCCATGTGTTTGAATAAAATTTGAATACAAAATTAAACTATATTTCCTAATGGCAGACGGAGTGGTGAGTGCCCAGAGTGGGGCGGGGCCCATGGAAATTACAGGACAGTTGATTGAGGCAGCCTATGACTTTGTTGATTCCCTGATTGGTATGGAGGTCGTCTACCTCCCTGTCAACAAGACAGAACAAAAGTTCAAGTTCATCCAGAACTTCACCTCTGTGAGTCAAATTTTGTTTTAATAGTATTAAAGTATAACAAACAAGAACATTTAAAGGGGAAGTTTTGTAATATCTTACACAAAAATAGAGGCAACACAAACAACATTTTTGAAGGTATATGCATGGATTGTACTAGGGAGATATCCTAGTACAATCAATGTGAATGTCACTTTGTTTACATTTTATTTGTAAAATGTGTTCAGTTATATGCAAAGTTTGCAACAAAATAGAAAAAATATATAAGGAGAAATTGCAACAGTGGTCTTGTTCTAAAGTCTGATTGCCATGGAATTGAAAAACAACAACAAAATATTAAAGGGCGATATGCATAGTTTGTAAGATTGAAGATCTATATAATATAACTGAACTATAGCCACTATTCAATTAACTTGTTAAAAAAACACTCATCATCATCATATTGATCATCATTATTGTCACCAAATCATTGTGTTATATTGTCATCATCTACTTCTGAAGAGTCTATCATTTTGTAGATCTGTGCCAATTAATGAATTATCTTTATTTTCAGTTGCAAAATAATATTTTGATCAAAATGTTTTTGTTTTTTCTTGTCCTTTCATGCCAGGGCGATGCATGGATAATTGAAGGCAGTCAGTGTCAGAAGCTCCCTGCTGCATATCCTCCTTCAAGATGCATCCCAGGTAATTGATGGAAGAAGTTACTGGCAATTGTAATCAATTCATGGACACTGATTTCTTGAAGATGGGGAGGGGGGGGGGGGGGGGGGGGGTGGGCTCAGGCATGAATGATTTCACAATAAGGCCTACTTAAAGATAGTGGCCTTCTTTTGCAGGCATCTATCTTCATACAAGTGTAGGAAAACATACTCCAAAAACCACCATCATACTATGTAAATCGTGTTGGTAATCCTATTCAAGTTTACAGTGATAAAGGATTCAACAATAATGCTATTGAACCTGTCTACTGTAGTTTATAGGTCACCTGTTTACAGTGGCCACTTTTCTTGTTCCTCTTATTAGCTGATGGTCACTATACACCAATGCAGGAATTAATTTTTTATTTTAGGGGGCTACTTTTTCAATCTGATGGATATCACAAAATATTTCACATAGTACCCTAGATGGTAATTTAAGGGGCGATGTAATTATTTCAGAGGGCTATTTTGAAAATTAGGGGGCAAAATCGCCCTCAGCCCCCGTTTATTTCCTACTAACACGGGTTTGACTGGAATGTATTTGATTGCAGATTCATTGTACCATTATTATTATTTTATTTTTACTGCAGCTGGATCTGTGTATGAAGGGACATTTGGCATCGGGCCAGAGCATCTGAGGGTCAGTACCTGGATGATCAAGGTCAACGCGGGGAAGATCCAGGGTCACCAGCGTTACACCGTCACAGATCACATGTGCGCCCCATTCAGTAGCATCGCTCTTGAAACGGAGGCCACAACTCCGCCAAGTAAGCCATCATGATTTATTTACTAGTTTAGTATTCATTAACCCGACATAAACTGTAATATAGTTGTATATTAATAACTGCGTAGTACAGTGGAACCTCGTTATAAAGAGCTCTGCTATAACAAAATCCTGTTATAAGAACTGACAATATTTGCTGGTCCCATCTCTTTATGTTTTTACCCTAGTGTGACAAGGTAATAATTTCATGGTAGCCAGGACCTCATTATCAATGTCGCCCAGTAGTAGAATAATAGGACTATATGGTAGCACAGGCATCATCGTTGCCTGTAATATGAAGCCAGTTTTTAGCTTGTGAGAGTAATTGTGTAAATTAGGACCAGCCAGGGACTTTCACTACCCTAGCTTATAGTTCTCTAATAAATTTGAAACCATATCGCAACAATGAAATTGTGGCTAATTGGAGGGATATGATTTTGATGTCATTATTATTATTATTATACTAACAGGCACAAAGGTAGAAACATATTAATTGTTCCTGTTCCTTACTAAATGAATACACTACTCAATCTTTCCCGTTACAGCTACTGGTGTGAGTTCTGGAAACTACATGGATTTTGAAGCTCATATCCATGACCGGGCCCGCTGGTTTCATCTGCCTCCAGCTTGCCAGAATGCCACACTTATGGTAATTAAGCCTAATTAGTCTTTAGAAATTATTACAATATAACCTCAGTATAAATTTAGAGCTCTGATTATACTAATTACAATGGAACCTCAGTATAATATACAACTAACGAATGAGCTTCTTGTGATAGTCAATCTATTACCGAGGTGTGCTGAGGGTAATATTTAGTCATTTTGAGCCCACTGAGGTAATACTGTAGTTAATTTTGGATGGTATGCCCAGAGATAAATACTTTTTAAAAATAAATTTGTATAGTTGCTTACTATAGGGTTAATTCTTAGTGGGTACCTATAGGCTTACCCAGTTGACCCTAGTTGGGGACTAGGAAAACTGTTTGTTGCTCAATAAACTGCGCATCAAAAATACACTTAGCAAGGATCTAACCTAGCAGGTTTTCATGAATATGAGGCGCCAGGATGCAAGTAGAATTAATGATTTATATAGTGTAATTGAGAGATTATATAGATTGTATCATATTATGCGCTATATAAATTGAACCTATCAGTATTATTATAAAGATAAAGGAACACTATATGAATATTTTGGTATTTTCTTTTTAATTCCCTTTCCACTTGCAGGCAGCACCAGCAGAATACCACAGGATCCCTTCCATCTTCTGAGATTCCGCTCTCTAGCTTCTACATCCCGAGTTGAGAAAGAGAAGGGTGCAAAGTCACTTTTTGTACTTCAATTAAAGATAATCATGTTTCAAGTTTAAAAGCATTTAAAAATTAAATTAATACGCCTCTCGTTGGTATTTGTATTAATATTGCCCAAATTAGACATACATGTATATACTTGATCTAGCTTCAACATCCTCAGTTCAGAAGAGAAGATTGCTAATTCACCCTTTGTACTTTAAAGATAATCATGTTTCAAGTTTGAAAGCATTTAAAACAAGAGCCCCAGGGGGGCACGACGCTCACCTGAGGTCAATCAATTCACATCTGGCGCATGTTCTCTCTGGCACCCTCAGAAGATATGAAATCAGTTGAAATCATGCCAAAATCTATAATGTGATGTACTATTTAATCAATAACTTTTGATCCCCTGTACCTAACATTATGATTTACCATAATGTTTGGGTGAATCATAAAAAAAGACAGACACACATATAAGACAAAGCTTAACACATTTCACCAGCCACTGACCACTTCAGCATATTAACCCCACTCACATAGGGACCCTATGGGGCCATTCTGCGATGGCCTGTCATACTTCTGGATCTTGAGAAGAAGATATTTAAAATTAACATATTTTTTACACTGGGTGCCCTCCCCCAGGGCCCCCCTGAGGGCCACGCCCACCATTTTAGCAACTTCGATTCCTCTACCCCTAAGGATGATTCCTGCCATGTTTGGTTGGAATCTAATCATTGGTTCTGGAGAAGAAGATGAAAATGTATATTTCCTATGGTAGGGCCCCAAAAAAAACTGTTACGCCCACAGGGCCCTTGTGGGGCCACCCACAAAAATCTTGTGAACAACTTTCATTCTTCATCAATAGAGGCATCTACATATGAAATATCAGGTCTGTCATATTTCTGGATCTTGAGAAGAAGATGTTTAAAATTTACATATTTTTTACACTTGGTGCCCTCCTCCAGGGCCCCCCTGGGGGCCACGCCCACCATTTTAGCAACTTTGGTTCTTCTACCCCTAAAGATGATTCCTGCCATGTTTGGTTGGAATCTAATCATTGATTCTGGAGAAGAAGATGAAAATGTATATTTCCTATGGTAGGGCCCCCAAAAAAACTGTTACGCCCACAGGGCCCTTATGGGACCACCCACAAAAATCTTGTGAACAACTTTCATTCTTCATCAATAGAGGCATCTAAATATGAAATATCAGGTCTGTCATACTTCTGGATCTTGAGAAGAAGATGTTTAAAATTTACATATTTTTTACATTTGGTGCCCTCCCCCAGGGCCCCCCTGGGGGCCACGCCCACCATTTTAGCAACTTTGGTTCCTCTACCCCTAAATATGATTCCTGCCAAGTTTGGTTGGAATCCGATCATTGGTTCTGGAGAAGAAGATGAAAATGTAAAAAGTTTACGGACGACGGACGACGCACGACGCACGACGCACGACGCACGACGGACGACGGACGACGGACGACGGACGACGGACGAAAAGCGATCACAATAGCTCACTTGAGCCTTTGGCTCAGGTGAGCTAAAAACAAGTACAGGTCTCATTTGTGTTTGATGAATATTTCTCTAATTTAGACATATAATTGCTCTAGCTTCCATTTTGTAGGTTGAGAAAGAGAAGGGCACTAAGTCTCCTTTTGTCCTTAAACAATAATCATGTTTAAAATCGTAACGCCATGTCCAAATCAAATTCAGCTCATTTAAAAATGTGCCCCCCCCCCAAAAAAAAAAAAAAAAAAAAAAAAATCAAGAAAAAGAATAGGAAACATAAGGGGACATTTTTTTGAAAAGACAAATAAATAAATAAGGTTTGCCCCCCAATCAGTCCGACCATGCTACAACACTATTGACAGTAGTGCAGTGGAAGATACAGTGGAACCTAATTGTTATAACTTTGTATAAAATATCATAATAGTGGTAATCTAAAGTAACCTTCTTTATAATTACTGCATATCTATGGTAAAAAATGTGTAATTTAATTTAACAAAAAATGCTTGTATATTTTAAATAATCTTGGGCATTTTATTAGGGCTGTAGTCGAGTCCACGGGTTTAGCCGAGTCAGAGTCACCAATGAGAAACCGTGTTCCCAGTTTGTTTTACATTGTGATTAGGTCAGTCACAAGACCATCAAAAGCAGTCTCGAGTCCGGACACTACAGCACTGCAATTGTTTTCCAAAAATTATCATTATGAAAACGGATTGTGTAAGCTGGCATGGATATGAAGTACTGCATTGATAATGAACTAGTAATAGCAAAACTAGTATATGAAACATTTTATATGACATTTGTATTTTATGTTATCTCTTCATTCCATTTTAATGTTGAATTATTTTTTAAATGTATTATTAAACCACCGACTGTGAAAGTATAATATACTACATGTAGGTAGAGTTTGTTTCCATGTTTATGATAAATGAATCATTATACCTCAGTTTGTATTTAAATCATTTAATTATATTCTAGACAGTGAAAATACCAAAAAAAAAATTAAATTTGAAATGTTGATCGAAATACATTAATTGATCAAGTTGTGAAAGAAATGTACATGGATTTTTTAATGGATATTTACTATTTTTAATTAAATTATATGAAATGTATATATATTGTGTATGTATAATTAGCTTTAACTGATTGTAACTGACTGAAATAATCTATGCATAATAAAATCAAATCTTACATTGAAAATTATCATCTTTGTAACAGTAAATTCATTAAAAAAATTCATGGATTGAACTGTACACGAGTTGAATGTGATTAAGGATCCAATTCAAATGATAAACAACCAATTGCACTCTTAGGCTCATTTCATTTGTATTCTCAATCTATATTTTCATGTATTTTTTATCATCCATTTACCACGTTATAAAACAAATCAATCTGTTGCGTTGCAAATATGATTGAATCACTTTGTGTTTAACCAAAATAAACTAAATATTTGGTTTGTGAATATCGAGCACAAACACAGAATACAATATTAAGGGTCTGCAGTTGCTAGACTAATTGAACGGTCGTATTATCCACTTTAATTTGCGCTCTGAAATTCAATTTGATTCCACAAAAAAGAAATCAGTTCTTCTATGTTGAATGAACCAAGAACATCGCAAGTTCTAATATTCTCAGACTCTTGAATTGTATTTTCTTTGAAGACAATCTCACAACTTAAGAATTTTCACTTGCAAAAGGACAGTATCTTTCACCAGTTTTCTACTGGTATCCGCAATCCCCATTGAGTTGAATGGGTTATTACATATACCATGACTGAAAGAGTTAAACGAATCGGAGTACTACACACAACCCCCCCCCCCCCCCCCCCCCCCCCCCCCACCACCACCACCAATCAAGTTTGGTTATGCAGGGTCGGTTGGGAAGCTATCAACTCTATAATAGAGTTGCAGGTAAACTTTCACATTTTACCTCATTTAACCTTTGACCTACATGTACTTATGTTACCTTTGATCCCAGAATATCATGGAGGCCAATATAGAGGATCTACCAATCAAGTTTGGTTACAAACGGATGCAGGGTTGGAAAGTTATTCAAATTTTTGTAAGCGTCACGGACAGAGAACGGACAGACAGACGCAATTTGGATCCCTTAGTCTCCCTTCACCTCGGTGGGCTCGACAGAAATGAATTAATACAAAAATAATAATAAGATAATAATAATAAATACAAAATAATGAAAAAAAATTGAACAAATGAAATACAAAAGAACAAATTCATATATTACATAATAAATGCACCATTTAATTAAATCAAATCAAAATTTTGATCACTTGACTGCAACTACGGTTGGAACAAGATGAATATTCTACTATTAGTATGATGATATAACGAGTTAAAATACAAACATGAACCCTTTCAAGACTATCTGATTTTGGTATAACATGCATTCTCCATAGTAGACAGCCCCTGTATTAGGGACTGGGTCCAGCCTTCAAAGGGTTAAGTTTCTATCAAATAGTTGTATGAATAGACAGTATAAATGCAGCAAACTAGGCACATATAGTACATATACATATACTTGTTATATGTACATGCACATATAGCTGCTTACAAGATACAACTGAAAAGTCTAAAAGTGAATACTTGGAGATGTTAGCAAAATGTGGAATGTGATCTTTCACTAAAACAGTTTCACAAGTGAACATAGAACAAATTAAATCTCTGTACGTGTATGTATATTATAAAGAGAACTTTATCAACAATTCTATTAAATTACATTGCATTACAAAAATAAGTGTATAACATTATGCATCATATCAATCATTCATCTTGTGAAGACCAAGTACTATTTGGTTTACAATATAAAACATCTATATACCTGTATAATATCAATAAATATCAAGAAATGTGTTGTATCATTTGTTATGAGATTGTAGTAGATAAAATCACTAATATAATATAAATATAAAATGAAATACACAATTTACCAAACAAACTATATTTATTTATAAATTAGTACTTAATCTGGTAGATATAACTATAATCTATAATAACTATTCACATATTACATGACTTGTTACAAATAAAGAAAACATACAGTGGTAACAACCCTTTGTATAATTATCATTCATTGAGTGCCCCATCTTGGCAAAGGTTATAATGCTCCATGCCATTTGGGACTTTTTATTTTTATATCAAGCAGGTAATATGATGCATGTAATGTAAGTGAAAGACCAAAGAATATCACCCGTTCATAAAAATTATGTTAAAATGTACATTCATGTATGTGTCTAAATAAAGCTAACTATATCAAATTTATGTTAAAAACAGACTAAGTAGCTACATTTTGAATACATTAAAATATATAAAAATTTACTTGCCCACTTACTTCTATATGATGACATAAACGGTACCCCGGGATACCAGACGAAAATCCGCCATTTTTTAAAATTATTTATTTAATTTTTAGGACTGTACTGTGGGTATAGCGTGCATACAATCGCGCACTGCACTGCATGCACAACGCAATAGCTGCGGTACGGTTGGACGCAAGATGGCGCTACACAACGCGGGATACCGGGGTACAACGGTACCCCGGGGTACTGCGTGTGTCATCATATCATGCATTCTTGATAATCTGCAGCCTGACATGTTTCAGGACCAAATTGTGAGATCCTAGCAGATTAATACAGGTATATGGATGATCGGTGCAGAGATTAACAAGGAAGGATCATTGTAATAATACGTATAACAAATATATATTCTATATTCATTAACATGATTTTGTAACTCATGTATGCACCTAATTACCCACTGCAATGATATCGCCATCTCATATACATATATGTACACTGTACTTTGACCATGCCTTGTCTAAGGTACTGATGAGGTACAGTGTTCAACATTTAGAATATATTGCAAGATATCATTTGACTGCTTTTACTAAAATAATTAACTCTTCATAAAAATATAATCTGTTTTTATCAATATATATTATGTGTGCAATAATCAAATACAGACAAACCTGTGCTAGTGGCCACCTGTCTATACCAGCCAACCTGCCTATATGGGCCATCTTAAATGATACCTTGCAAGTCATTGCTATATAACCTGTCTATAGAGGTCACCTGCCTACAATGGCCATTTTTCTTCTTTTCCTTGGGTGGTCACTATACATAGATTTGACTGTATACCTGATTTTCCGACTAGAAAGATTTCTTATTTTATACATTTTTTGATACAAGAAAAATATGAAATAAAATCACTTCTTTTGAATGGGCACAGAAGGTGTTATTGGAAATACAAACAAAATTAAAAATGCAGGTTTAGAAAATATAATCGAACCTATATCACATATTGTAACTGTCATGAAAGTGGTATGGTACATGTAGTTACATTTGTATCTTAGGCCAAAAACAGCCTCAATACATTATGACCCTGTAAACATTGATACAAATACAGAAGTTTCTGATATTTACAAACATTGATCATCTTGCATCCATAGATAATGCAAAGATGATTAATCCCATTAAAATGATTAATGAATAGTTATGAAAACAGATTAAAGACTCAGAAAATGGCACTAAATATACCTTTAGTACCAATGAAAGAATGAGCATAAAATCAAGAATGGCACTGTGGAGTATGCGAGAAAATATTATAGATGCACAGTACAAAGATAAGATTAAGCGTAATATAAATCACAGTGTGGTATATGTGAGTTTTTAGAAAATATGAATATAGTACTATTTACTTGTACATGGAATAAAGGTAGTACAGATATGCTGTAGTACAAAAGATAATATACTCCTGCATAGTCAAAGGGTATAGAGTCATCAAGCACTTGATACTGACATCGTAATTTTTTTTTTATAGCATTTGTAAGGAGCGAATTCGTCACGAGACTTTAAATATAATTAACATAATGCCCTGTACTTTGATGATTTCAATCTGCTTGGAATGTGTTGCATATACTGTAATATACTCTTATCAAGAGCCCAAAGTACACAGTCACAATTGATTGTTGCACCTTGAACCCAGTGGTTTGCTCTTGTGTTTATCCAGCAAATAGTGCAATCTGAAAAACACAAAACCCTAACATGTTAATTTGAATGTCTTTGGATAATCATTTTTAATGACAATTTACACCTCAAGACTTGAAGTGGCAATTGCTGACTCAGTGTGTTTACCCAAGCATATAGTGCAGTGAACAAATATCTTAAACTGTACATTTTAAGTATTTGTTGAACCATTCCCGATGTCAAAACTACGCAATAAGAAATACAGTCTATGAACTATATGGAATTGCAATGTGTTTTTAATCTGCCTTTGTATGCTTACTGCGAATATGTGTGGTTTAGTGCACCAATATACTAATACTGACATTCAAACTTCTATTAGGGGCCATCTACAAAGTATGTACGCAATTTATTGTCCAAAATTGACCCTCCCTCCTCCCCTGTACGCACTTTTTATACACATGGTTGAATGTAGCGTACGCATCAGCGTGAACCCACCCCCCCCCCCCCCCCCACCCTCTTGTGCGTACATACTTTGTAGATGGCCCCTTAGGCCTACTGTTCAATAGCCAAACAACAACACATTGCGCTTTTTATCGCATCACATCAAATTGTGCTCCATATGACTTACACCAGAACATTGCGCTCTATATCTCACAACATCACATAATGCTCCATATAACTTACATTACATTGCGCTCTATCTTACAACATCAAATTGTGCTCCAAATAACTCACAACATAACATTGCAGTCCATGTAACTTACAACACGTTATGTTCCATTCTTATATTTCTAATATAAAAAAAAATGCCTGTGTGGTACTTGAAATAACAACGTACTGTTCATCAAAAATTACTTATATCCACACCACTGTGCAGAAACACACATATAAAGCACTTGGTCAGTTGTAATGCATTTAGACTGTAATTCATCCACTGACTCAATGTCCCTTATTCTTATGGATGAAAGATAATTCATCAAATTTGTTCTCTGGGGATTTGGTCCTGAGCAAGTTAGAATTTGGGTGCTGAATGAACGAGAATTATTTTTTAATTTGCTCTCTTTGAGTCCCCTAAATCCAAAATCACAGTACAAGTACATTGTAGGCTAACATCTTTTCATGAGAAATCAATAGTGGTGATTGAATAGTCAAATAACAGGGACTTGAATTCATGAGAATTTTAATTCGTCCAATGCCTTTCAGAGTAATAAATCTCAAGAATTGAATGATCATAAATTTGCAAAAGAGTCTCAAATTTGGCATTTTGGGTCTACTTAATCTCAAGATGGAGATTCAGAGGATGAATTGAACATTTATTTAAAGACAATTTTAGTACTGTATGCAAACTTGTCCTGTATATAAGTTTGCAATGAGGCCACACAACTGCCGGTCCTCTTTCTGTTTGACAACCAGAGTTAACACCTTGATGTCACGTCTGTACATCAACAGACGGTGACTAAATGAACAAATATTTATCTGGAAGATTTACTGGTTGCAACATGTGCAGGGCCCCATTTCATATAACTATCCCAATTGTTAATATGAGTACTATGATAACAGCCAATCAGCATCAAGCATTGTAGCTGTTGCCATGGTATTTACAATATTTGGACACTTACAACAACTGGAAAAGTTTTATGAAATGGGGCCCAGATATCTGGATGATTTACTGGTTGCAACATGTGCAGGGCCCCATTTCATAAAACTATCCCAATTGTTGCAAGTGTCCAATTAATGTAACTACTATGGTAACAGCCAATCAGCATCAAGCATTTTAGCTGTTGCCCTAGTAGTTACAATATTTGGACACTTACAACAACTGGAAAAGTTTTATGAAATGGGGCCCAGATATCTGGATGATTTACTGGTTGCAACATGTGCAGGGCCCCATTTCATAAAACTATCCCAATTGTTGCAAGTGTCCAATTAATGTAACTACTATGGTAACAGCCAATCAGCATCAAGCATTTTAGCTGTTGCCCTAGTAGTTACAATATTTGGACACTTACAACAACTGGAAAAGTGTTATGAAATGGGGCCCAGATCTGTTTAATCCTCTGTTCCAAGAGTAATTGGGACTTCAAAACTTCACTAGACCTCAACGGTTGGGGACTCCTCGAAGGGCGATTGCATGGGTGAATGGACCGGGGACTGGGGTTTGGGCTGAGACTTGACGCTGATCCTGCTGCTATACTTGCGCTGCGGGTCGTTGTTGGTAGAGGCCGTCACCCGGACAGGCTCCACTTCATCTTCTGCGTGTGGGTCATCCACCTGGGCCTTGGCAAACTCTATGAAGACCTGCAGGGAGGAACCAACAGAAAATGTTCCAGACTAAATTGATGAGCATTATCCAAGATGAAAACCTAATCAGGCAGGGTTATTTGGGCTAGGCTATTTCCAGTGAGGGGGGGGGGGGGGGGGGGGGCAACCCAGAGGTCACAGTCAACAGAGTGCAGCGGCCACAGAATTTGGAAGGAAGATAGCCAACATTATTTACAAGATTGCATAATTATTTGTTTGAAAAAGGTCAATTTCTAATTATTAACCCATTGCATACGGGAACCGGGTGGGCTAGGTACAAAGTCTATGGGGATTTCAGAATCTCGTAGTGAACGGGTTAATCAATTACTCAAATTTATGCCTTTCTTACAGCCCATAGAGACTTTTGTGATATGCTTGTTATACATATATGATATTATTATTATTATCATGATTAAATTCCTGCCAGGTAACCATTAAAAAAAACCTGAGTTGAGAGCAGCAAATGTGCATGAGGCGTCTTGCCGAAGGACATACATGCTGTGCTTGGAAATAGAAACCACAACCCGAATATTGAAAGATGAAGGCTTGAACCAATATATACCAAGACACACCCATAATCAATAATTATAATAAGAATTTTGATTTACCATGACATAATAAAGAGTAAAAAATAACAGACATCCAATCACCCCAATATACATGTACCATAAAGGTCAAATGCCAACACTGGCCACTTTCCTTGACCTTGTATCCCATGGGTGGTCACTGTACACAGGTCGGACTGTATAGTCAAACCTGTGTATAGTGACCACCTGAGGGAAGCAAGAATTACTGGCCACTGTAGACAGGTGACCACTATAGACAGATACCACAACACTATAATTGTATCTGCAGGGGATGACTTTTGATGGCCACATTAAGCAGGTTGGCTGCTATAGACAGGTGGCCACTAAGACAGGTTTGATGAAATTGAATTAAATAAATAAATGGAATGTACAAACCTGTTCCAGTGATGTCTGACTGAAGCTGTATTCCTCAATGCCAAACTCTTGTTTCCCTGCAGAAACAAAAACAAAATTATGAAGATTTGATTCATTAGTCATTGGGCACAAAGAAGTACTGAAAACCCCAGGGGGTGGTTTTACAAAGGTTTATGTCTAGATATAGTTTGGAAATCTTTGTGAGAACCCTCGAAGGTCAGGAGAAGGATTAAATATATACAAAATATTGTGCCATTGCCAGGTTAAGAATGATAAGTCATACACACAGACAAACAAATGTCAACTAATTTATATTTCACTTCTAATGAGACTGAGTACAGTTGAGCACAAAAGTACCCTTCTCTTTGAATAATACTCTTGACAACAATTATTAAAGGTGAAAAGTAGCTTAATATGAGATCTTGATCAACTTTCTTATTGGAAGAGCTAAAGTAACCCCATGAAGATATAAATAGGCAGTATTTTCATTCTCGTTGCTAGGGTGAAATTATCGAGACGTAAAATCCTTGTTGCAGCTCTTCCAAGACTGAAATGGCTTGCCCCAAGATCAGCGTAGAGACTGCATAGAGCGACATTCACAGCAGGGGTTGTTTATTTAAACATTAGAATAGAATAGACTGGGTCGGATCTCTTGAATGAAATTTGGTGGAGTCAGCTACGGTACAAATACATAATGTGGTGAAGGAATGATAAGTATCATTTATACACAAAGAAATATGTCTTAGGTATTGGGATTGTGTGTGTGTGTGGGTATGTATGTATTTATGTGCTTCTATGCTTCTATGCAGGTGTGTGAACAAGCTGTTTTTTTTGTAGTTTACAAGTAAAATTATTTTATTTAGCTTTATAACTGGGACTCCAATTACAAGCTTTTGCTTTTCAGGGGCTCCAAGCCCCAACCATCAATACATGTATCGTGTTTTAATATTGTAAATATTGCTTGATTTTTTATGGCTGAATTTTTATGGTTCAATAAACAAAATGAAATGATTACCTTGCTCGAGGAAGTTGAAGACCTTGGACAGGGTGAGGACAGTGTCGCGGGGGATCTTGTAGCTGATGCGTTCCGCAAAGCTCTCCGTCACTTCGGCGTGCGGGAAGAGCTCAATCACACGCTTGTGAACTTGTTCCATTTTCTCGTCGAGAGCTTCGACCACGGCGGCGCTTGTCTGGTCTTCGGCGGTGTAGAACGCATCGCCCAGGTTCAGTTTGATCTCCAGTGTGTAGCCTCCGCCGTACTTGTTCTTCAGATGCTGCGTGGTTCCAAGGCACCTAAAGAAAGTCACAAAACAAATTAAGTTGCTTAAATAATATATGTTCATGATGATAAACACAAGATTTCTTGTGTGTGCATCAGAAATTGTCAGCAGTGATTTGACTGGTTTGCAGCAGTGTAGAACAAGTCGCCTAGTTTTGTATTTTAGGCTAGTTTTAGTTTGATCTCCAGGGTGCAACCTCTGCCATATTTGTTCTTTAGATGTTGCGTGGTTCCAAGGTATCTAAAGAAAAGTCACACATAAATAGTCATTTTAATACTATGTTAAAGATACTGGCCTCCTTTGCAAGCCAAACTTTAAAGTTGCAAGATTGCCTAACATGAGAGAAAATACCATTTGAGAGCTTTTTAGGAGTTTGCAAAATCAGGTACAGAATAAGTGAACAGGTTTAAGTTCTTACTTGAGCTGGCCGGAGATCATGATGCCGACCCTGGAACAGACGGCATCTGCCTCTTCCATGGAATGCGTGGTCAGGATGGCTCCCTTCTTGTTCACAAAGCTCGACGTAATGGTGTTCCTAAAAGATCATCATAAATAATAATGATATTTATTCAACAAACAAAATGTCACATTCGCAGCTACAAGTTGAATTTCTGTGGCATGTACAATACAATGCAGCAGTATTTACAAACATTGAAATCATAATAAAAAAAAGTTTCGAAAGAGACTTTCTGCAATCAATATCAAGATGTATAACATACATGCATATAGATGAGAAGTATACATGAATAAAGACAAATAGCTTTGCTTCAATAGCCAGTACATGTATGAATAATAAAAGCCGAAGGTTGTTTATGAGCTGAAGCCTGAGGGGATGGTCAACCATTTGATATAGAGCTACTCACTCATAGTGTCATAGAATTTCATTATTAATTTTTTTCCTGACTACACTTGTTGGAAAATTACTGCTACCATTCTTTATCAAGGAATCTACTAACATTGTCAAAATCCTCAAAACTTATTTGGAACTCTCGTGGTTCTCACATATCTCATTGTATTTGTATTACCGATAGAAGCATGGAACAGCTTGGGTTTTTTTTTATTTCACTTTGTTAAAGAGATATTTACTTATACTATTGAAATGTTCAGATTTTTAAATTATCTACTGGAAAATTATTACTGTGTACAAAGTCAGTGCAATGAGTTAGCAAATATCACTTTGAATTTTTGCTCATTACTCGGTCATATAACATCCATTTAATGTGAAATATTTACACATTTCTTACTGCAGTGGACATATCAGATCACAAAACTACACATTTTATCAACCATTCATCACTTTCTTCACATGCCTACGAAGCTACTAGATCCCTTTAAAAAATAAGAGCATTCTCATCTCACCATAGGAATCTCTTAGAGCTTGGATCCATGCCGGTAGAAGGCTCATCAAGCAGAACTATCTGAGGATCTCCCAACATGCTCAGGGCAAAGCACAGCTGTGGAAACAAACAGATAATATTTAAATTATGAACTTAGGGAACTGACCAGAAATATATTGAATAAATGATATGAGCGAAGAAAAATGGGATTCGGTGGGAATCAAAACCAACGAGTGCTCAACCATTTAGCCACATGATAACAGTAATAATACAGTAAATATGCTGGTAAAGGATGACTATACATTTCATATATAACACATATTTTACCCGGCTATATTTTGTGATTTATTTACACAAATTAAATCCAATCAACAACGTGCTCGGTATAAATGTCTGGGGCTATCAAAACATACTCGGACCAAAGCACAGCTGTCGAAAGAAACACATGGCGACAGAAATATCAAATGAGTGCTTTGGGACAATGTCACACTAAATGCTTACTATAACTTCATGTGTTATATTGGAACTATTAAACAAACTGTGATTAATTTACCACGTGACTTAGGGAATGGCACAATGATCTCTACCTAGAAATTGCAATAAATTTTGGATAATAGGGAAATATCTGGTAATAATGATTGTGCCTATGAAGTGCATAGTCTTTTAATTCATTAAAAAGTGGTCTTTTTGTTTATCAGAAAAAACACAAGTGGAATAGAACAGATTCATGATTCAGTTAACGTCCAACAAAGTTGAAAACTTTCAAAAACTGGCTCAAAATTAATGAATATGTGACCTTACACGACAAAACGACCGTTATGTCGCTGTGGTAGTTTCTGTTTTATTAGCTAAAATAGTCAAATTTTGTTCAAAATATGAGATTTAGGATTTTGGTATTTCCTGAATTAGCATATTTTAATCTAGCTTCTGTAACATTTTAAGCGTGTTTAAATATTATTTTGTCATCTAATAAATGTGATCTTATTACAGCGCTTTAATGGAAACTGATCTTTTAAATGGCCCGTTTCTCCCTTATTTTAAAAATGCTTCAGCCATATTCCAAATCTTTGGTGTTCATTTTGAGAGGGTTTGCTTAGTCCAAATATGACAAATGATATACCAATTTAAAGGTAATGACTTCTATTTTAATGTTTTATGAAAAGCAGCACAATCAGTTTTCCCGACTTATTGGTCGTTTTGTGGTGTAAGGTCACATATGATTGGTTAAATAGAATAAAGCTCAGTCCTTTTTGGGACTACCAAAGTCCTTTTTACGACTTATCAAGAAAGAATGGTCAGAACTTTTCAGGACTACCTCATCTCATGCCAACTTTCCATAATGGTGGTAATACTGAAAATCATGTGTATCTATCACCATGGATACCAATACGTTTAAACAAAAATTCAAAATGTTACCTTGCGCTTGGTTCCTCCGGACATCTCTTTGACTTTCTTGTCGGCGTGCTCCATCACAGCAAGGGCATTCATGTAGCTGGACAGAGTTAGGAAAACAAAATAATAAAGTTTTTATATAGCGATTGGGAATTAGGCACACGCCCCCCATTTCCCTCATATCTACGATTCTGTTGATAGAGTTCAAACCTGCATGATGATCTTGTGCACCATGTCAATTTCCATAGGAGCATACAAGCCATGACCACCTATACAGTGGCTAATTTACACCATACCAGGTACCCATTTACATCCGTTGAGAGGGAGGAGCAATATGAATTGGAGGAGCAAAAATCATTTCAGAACACTTTTCAATTCAATCATAAATATCTTGGTCCATAATAATATATGAAGGGAGACATTTAACAAATCAAAACCCATTTCATTCTTCTGTTACCTTAGCCAAAGGACAAGGTACAATGGCAGTGTGAAAGCTCCAAGTGATTTGGGTTGAATTTGAAGTTAATGGATCACTTTAAACATCATACTTGTCAGCGATGAGTCTCCTGTCGTCCTTGAAAATCAAAACCCATTTCATTCTTTTAATCCTTTTCATTCTTCAAACGACAAAGTACAATAGAGGTGTGAAAGCTCCAAGTGATTTTGGTTAAAATTGACAGTTACTAAATGGATCAGTTTAAGTCTTACTTGTCAGCAATGAGTCTCCTGTCGTCCTTGTGGATACCCTTGAAGGACGCAAAGGCCTCCAGATGCTCCCTCATGGTGATCTCTTTCCACAGCGGGTCGATCTGAGGGCAGAAGCCCAGGGCTTCATACGCTGAGCTCAGAGATGATTGGACATCATAGCCACCAACTCTCACCTGCAAATCAAACAAGTAAAGAGTTAAGAGGTTAAGAGTAAGGAGTAAAGTAATATTGTGTCTAAAGAGTAAAGAGTAAGCAGTAAAGTAATATTGTGTCTAAAGAGTAAGGAGTAAAGTAATATTGTGTCTAAAGAGTAAAGAGTATTAGGAGTAGGGTAATATTGTGTCTAAAGAGTAAAGCATTTAAGGAGTAAAGTAATATTGTGTCTACAGAGTAAAGAAAGAAGTAATTTTTAAAAGACGATGTCCTGGTGATCTCAATCCATAGGGTTGCAGAGAGACTTGCAATCGATTGTAAAGTTGCAATTAATTTTAAGTCAGACGAATTGCACATTTGAACCAATTAGATGTGCGCAATTCATCACATGATGATCAGACTAACAATTAATTGCAACTTTGCAATCAATTGCATCTCTTTCTGCAACATGGCCCTGAGGGTGTTAGATATTAAGTTGGATCTTATAATTATGGAAAGCCATTTGTAACCTTGAAATAAAACATATTCAAAAGCAAAATAATAAGAAACAATAATTTAGATCAATTATGGCTCCTTGATAATAACAAATTTAACTTATTTCATCAATGTGTGTAGTCCTTTTAAAAAGAAGGATTTCAATAATTATACACAGAAACCAGTGCTATGGGGTACATGGGGCGGTAGTATAAGGTCAAATTTAAAAAACAAACAAAAAACATAATAGAGTTTCCATTTCTCACTGCGTTTTGGTCTACCATGCATTGTTGGATAAAAAAAAAATTAGCCTGGCTGCTTTCTTTGTAAGGAGTGCAATGTCGATTGTCAGGATATATTTGTGTCTCTTACCTGTCCTCGGGTTGGTCCCAGGTCTGCAGTGACGACATTCATGGTTGTGGTCTTCCCGGCTCCGTTGGGTCCCAGCAGTCCAAGCACCTCTCCGGTCTTGACCGTCAGCGACAGGTTCCTGACCGCAACCTTGATCTTCTCAGAAACCTTCCCGCCGCACGACCCCTCCTTCGTTCTCTTGCTAAACTCCCTCCTCAAATCCTGGATGGCAACTGCTGGGGTCTTTAAAATATGAGTTATAAAGAATATTGTATTTATAGTTATTAGTCAAAGAAAGGAACAAATTCAGTATTATTGTTCAAGAAATACAGCAGTCTACAATATATTATTTAGAGAGCTAGAAGGATTTCCGATGGCAAACTTGGTTTTCTCTCAAACGTTAGAACAACACAACCCCTCTTTTGTTCTCTTGCTAAATTCCATTCTCAAATCCTGGATGGCAACTGCTGTAGTCTTTAAAATACGAGTAAAAAGAATTGATCGTTCAAGAATTACTGCAGTCTCCACATGCACAGAGAACAAGATAGATTTCTTAACCCTAACCCTAAGCCTAACCGCAGCACGACCCCTCCTTGGTTTCTTGGTAAACTCACTCCTATAAATCCTGGATGGCCCTCACTGTGGTCTACCAAATAGTCATACATAGCATATGTTTCAACTGAAATGAAGAGCATTTTCCAATATCTTACGCAGCAAGGTAATTCACTGCAAATTTTATATCCTGTAGTACCCTACATCAAAATATTTATACAAATTTACCAGAATTTGATCTACATGTACGATAGGTGGTAATGTCAACCAGCCAGTAATCGGACTAAATTGGGAGGGGGGGGGGGGGGGGGGTGGGGGCACACTCAATTATTTTTTGGGGGGATATTTTGTAAAAAGAATTTTCCCCTTATATGTTTTGTTTTGTTTTATTTTATAAAATTATAGAGGGGGGGGGGGGGCTGCCCCCCCCCCCCCCCCCCATCGTCATGCCACTGCAAACAGTGATAAGAAAGAGCAATTCACAGGGACCCTATAATGTAATAATGCAGAGTGTTCTAATAGATTTACTTACCTCATTTGAATCAAAAATCTCATCCACTTTTGCTCTCTCCTGTTTAACGTCTGTGTCTTCATCATCGATGATGTCATCATTGGCATTCCCTGCTCCCGTGTCTTGGTCAACACTGGAAGAAAATATTCACATTCAAATTTAAATATTGATACAATGCACATGTATATTAGATTGGTAGTTTTTTTTTCTTCACATATTAATATTATAAAATAAATCTTACAGGGACTTAGTAACATTGCCCAAATCCTCAAAATAAAATTGTAATTCTAGCGGTTCCTTCATACCTTGTTGTATTTGTATTAACAATAAAATCATGGGACCGGTTTTGGTATTTCAAATTTCCCTTTCGTTACAAAGATATGTATGATCGAAGTATTCAGATAAGAAAAACTCCCCCGGAGTTTTGAAACCGTGTACAAAGTGAGTGCAGTGAGTTAGTGAATATCACTTTGCATTTTCGCTCATTACTTGGCCATGCAATGTCCATTTGACTTGAAATTTTCACACAATACCCTGTGGACATATGAGACAACAACAATATACATTGCATCAACCCTTGATCACTTTTTGCGCATGTCAACAAAGTTACTAGATCCCTTTAATGCACAGCAATTTCATTCAAGCAGCAGAGTATTGTCTAAACAATCAAATCTCATACAAAACCAGAATTCCTGACACAAACTATACACAGATTATTACTTTACCTGAGACAGCATTACAATCTATGCGTGATCAATACTTGTTAAAGTTCACCAGATCATCACAGATTTATGAATATTTTGTAATGAAATTGTACATATTAGCGTATGAGCTATCATACTTAGATTGGAAGCCAAATAAACTACCTACACACTGCAAACCATGATCTTGTTAGCAGCCGCTGGGGCACAATTTTTCCGACTTCTGTTACATCACACTCTTTGAGAATACATTTCTTGGGGCTATTGCATATTTTGTTCTATGATACCTACAGGCATGGACAGGTGTCCCTGGGATTGCCTCAAGTCTTGACAATCTCACAGAAATGGTCATAATAGACAGGTGGTCTGTATGGACAGGTGGCTTTTATAGACACGTGGTCTTTATAAATGTAAACATGTGGTCTCACTAGACCGGTGTTCACCAGAGCAGGTTTCTATGATACCTACAGGCATGGACAGGTGTCTCTGGGGTTGCCTCCAGTTATGACAATCTGACAGAAGTGGTCTTAATAGCCATGTGGTCTTTATATACAGGTAATCTTTATAAACAGGTGGTCTCAGTAGACAGGTGTTCACTAGATCAGGTTTCAATGATACTTACAGGCATGGACAGGTGTCCTTGGGGTTGCCTCCAGTCTTGACAATCTCACAGAATCGCAGGAAGAAGCAGAGCATGACCACATCAAACATCAGCTGTATCACACAGATTAAAGAAACAATTTGTTTTAACCTGCTCCCTACTAGATTTTGCAATTCCCATGGGTATATATGATGACACACGCGGTACCCCAGGGTACCGTTGTACCCCGGGGTACCGCGTTGTGTAGCGCCATCTTGCGTCCAACCGTACCGCAGCTATTGCGTTGTGCATGCAGTGCAGCGCGCGATTGTATGCACGCTATACCCACAGTACAGCCCTAAAAATTAAATAAATAATTAAACAAAATGGCGGATTTTCGTCTGGTACCCCAGGGTACCGTTTATGTCATCATATATATACAGACATACAATCATACAGAAAAATGCATTAGGAGTGCTAATGATGATGAATGGGTGTAGATCTGTCATTGATACCTATTCATCAGGGGGGGGGGGATGATCTATTCATTCATCCCCCCCTGATGAATAGGCATTACGTAAATATCTACGCCCATGTATACAGACATACAACCAGACAGAAATGTGCATTAGGAGTGCTAATGATGATGAATTGACACCAATAGTACTGATAATAATAATAATAATATGAACATATATATAGCGCAGCTACTATAAATATATACTCTACTGCGCTTAAATAATTATTTAATTATTATTACCCATGGTCATCCTAGGAATGAACATGGCCTGACCACATCAAACAGCAGCTGCATCACCCAGATTAAAGGAACAGTTGTTTAACCTGTTGCCTGCTAGATTTTGCAATTCCCATAGAGTTGAATACATGTGCCCCCTAGGTTCCCCCAGGCAATGGGTTGATATACAGACATACAGAAAGGTATATTACCGGTAGGAATAATAATGATGATAAATTAATAGAAACAAAATCATGCATGACCACATCAAACTGCAGCTGCGTCACACAGATTAAAGTTTTTTGCACTTTGAGACAAAATAATAACAGAGCATTTTATAAAAAATGGATGATTATTATAAGTTAAATCACTGGCTTGAATGCATGGATATTTGTTTTTTCTTTATGATTTAATTGGCTAAATGAAATAAAAAACCCATATGTACAATACACGATACCATTGCATTGGAGAAAAATCAACCTGCAACTTACACAATATCATAGCATAGGAGGAAAAAAAACTTACGAGAAGCCACGTTGGCCATATATAGGCACCCGGTGCAAAGTAGTCTCCAAATTCTAGCTCATCCAACTGTCCAAATATATTGGCGTATTGATACACCTACGACAAAACCATAAGACATAAACAAACAAATGTTAATACTAATCATGTAAGAGGAGAATGTGAAATAAAAAAATATAAAAGCATTTGAAATACAAAATTCATGAAGGGAGTTGCTGCAAATAACTGAATAAAAAACTATTTTTTTCTCTATGAAGGAAACCATTACAAAAGCTACTTTCTGTGAGAAACTTTCTGTTGGAAAATAAACCAGCAGCCAATGCTCATCTTAATGTGTTTCTTAAAATACTTATGTAAGTGCCTTTGGAGAACCGAGATACATTCTAGTATATTTCCCCCCCCCCCCCTGTATCTTAGCCATGGGTGCGCACATCATCACGACATTAGGCACAGGCAGCGACAAAATTGATATTATTCGTACTGGGGTGTTTAATAATGACACTGTTCACCTTATCAATGCAGTAGAGCACACAGTCTGGGCAACAAAATATGTCAAATTTGATAACATTTTCTTTTTGTTTGGGTTCACCAAATTCAGGTTTCGGAAAATCAACATTAAGTATATTTCTAAATATTACTGGATGTACTGCCCATGTGGGGTAACAGCGAACAAAAAGGGAAATTGTTCTCATTGACTATCAAACATTGTCACTGAAAATATCATTCATCATAGCAAAGTTATCTGAATGTAACAAATTATCCGTAGACTCTTGATGTAGAGAAGCTGAATAGCAAAGATATAACTTGCATCCACACAGCCCCCAGCTTTGCATTCAGTTTGCCAAAGGTCAGCAGTAGTGGTCAAAAAATTGCTGTTCAACTTCTCTACATTGTGAGTCTATGGATAATTCATTACATTCAGATAATCAGAAGACATTGCTAATAAAAAAAACAATCGTTTTTAATTAAGTGTCTAATTATCTGAATGTAACATCTACGGATATCTTGCTGCATTTACCTTATCAATGAAGTAGAGTGTACCGTAGATGGAGTATACGGGGTAGACCACGGTGAAGACCAGGTGGACAGCTGCTGCCCCGGCCATGGACACATTGAATAGGTCCAGGAACATCACAGGTATGAACAGGATCAATGGGATCTAGAAACAAAGAAACAAACACAAAGTAGGGTCCTGAGAGTGTTCATACAACTAGTTACAAGATCTGAGAACACCATACCATCCCTGGCACCAGGTGAACAGCAGCTGACCCGGCCATGGACACGTTGGTTAGGTCCAGGAACATCACAGGTATGAACAGGATCAATGGGATCTAGGGACAAACAAGCACACACAAAGTAAGATACTGAAAGTGTTTAGACTAGGCTGTTACAAATTCTAAGAAAACACTACATCCACATGATATCTGGATTTATAATCCCTATGACCAGGTAAACAACTGCTGCCCCAGCCAGGGACAGGTTGAATAGGTCCAGGAACATCACAGGTATGAACAGGATCAATGGGATCTAGGAACAAACAAAAGTGTTAAGACTAGGTTCATTACAAGATCTAAGAACACTGCACCATCCCTGACACCAGGTGAACAGCAGCTGCCCCATTCAGGGACACATTGAATTGGTCCAGGAACATCACAGTTATGAACAGGATCAGCCAGAACTAGGAACATACAAACAAAGAAACAAAGAAAAGTGTTCAGACTGGGTTAGTTACAAGATCTAAGAACACCATACCATCCCTGGCACCAGGTGAACAGCAGCTGACCCGGCCAGGGACACATTGAATTGGTCCAGGAACATCACAGGTATGAACAGGATCAGCCAGAACTAGGAACATACAAACAAAGGAACAAAGAAAAGTGTTCAGACTGGGTTAGTTACAAGATCTAAGAACACCATACCATCCCTGGCACCAGGTGAACAGCAGCTGACCCAGCCAGAGACACATTGAATTGGTCCAGGAACATCACAGTTATAAACAGGATCAGCCAGAACTAGGAACATACAAACAAAGGAACAAAGAAAAGTGTTCAGACTGGGTTCATTACAAGATCTAAGAACACTGCACCATCCCTGACACCAGGTGGACAGCAGCTGACCCGGCCAGGGACACATTGAATTGGTCCAGGAACATTACAGGTATGAACAGGATCAGCCAGAACTAGGAACATACAAACAAAGAAACAAAGAAAAGTGTTCAGGCTAGGTTAGTTACAAGATCTAAGAACACTGCACCATCCCTGACACCAGGTGGACAGCAGCTGACCCGACCAGGGACACATTGAATTGGTCCAGGAACATTACAGGTATGAACAGGATCAGCCAGAACTAGGAACATACAAACAAAGAAACAAAGAAAAGTGTTCAGGCTAGGTTAGTTACAAGATCTGAGAACACCATACCATCCCTGGCACCAGGTGGACAGCAGCTGACCCGGCCAGGGACACATTGAATTGGTCCAGGAACATCACAGTTATGAACAGGATCAGCCAGAACTAGGAACATACAAACAAAGGAACAAAGAAAAGTGTTCAGACTGGGTTAGTTACAAGATCTAAGAACACCATACCATCCCTGGCACCAGGTGGACAGCAGCTGACCCGGCCAGGGACACATTGAATCGGTCCAGGAACATCACAGTTATGAACAGGATCAATGGGATCTACGAACAAACAAACACACACAAAGTAGGGTCCTGAGAGTGTTCATACAACCACATTAATTTAGGATAGTGACCTGAGTGCCAAGAGGAAAAGGTTGAATAGGTCCAGGAACATCACAGGTATGAACTAGATCAGTGACATCTAAGAACACAAACATACAAAGGAGCCAATCAATATTGTTTGAAACATTTGGGGAAGAGAGACTACTTTGCTTCATTTTGCATACACCTAAATTGCTGCAAACAATAGCCAAGACAATGTGGCCTAAAGGCAACATCAAGAACGAGTAACATTGACAAGTTAAACACTAGATGCTCAAAGCATGTTTAAGTCGCTTGGGAAAAATCACTAGGGGACTCAGGTGGCTTGTGATTTTGTTCACACACCGACTAATAAATGCACAGAGTATCCAGTGATTAATCTACACAGGTAAAGGGCAGAAATACAATCATTTATAATCTACCAGACAAAAAGAAATTTAGCAGAAACATACAAAGTAGTTCTGAATAATAATCTCTCCACTCACATGGAAGAAGAAGAACTGCAAGTAGCCCTGGGCGCTCTCAAAGCGGTTGAATATGAAGCCCAAGCAGTAGGCGTGCAGGATGGCGACGGGTGTGTAGAGGATCGCCGTGACGATGAGGCAGAAGACGGCGCCCCCGGTGGTCAATGAAGGCACCTGCATGGCGAAGATGATGATGAACCCTACGATCACGATGATGATCATCTGCCCAACGTCGACCAGGAAGCCGGCTGTCCAGTAGGTGAGGGTGTCCACGCCGGAGATGCGTAGCTGAGCCTTGATCTTCAGCTGGAGTAGGATAAAAGAGGCAATAAAAATGTGATAATGTGATATTAAAGACGATGTCTGTTCACAGTGATGAAGTGATGGAAGAAAAACAAAGCAAATAGTAGTCTTACTCTCTGATTCATTTTCTTTCCATTGTAAATCTCTATATAATTATGGATTACTTTTTATCCTTTTTACCAAGTTAAATGAAAGATCAACCCATTACATAACAAATCTGATTAAAAGAGGGCAAAGAAAATGGGATTCCAACGGGATTCCAACCTGAGACCTCCGGATTGCTAGACCGGCGCTGTTCCGACTGAGCTACAGAAAACCCTAGTATGGTGCTCGTCCCTGAAACCCCTTAATTTTCATTGCCCGAGTGGTCAAAAGCTATTATAAACCTGACATAAACTCGAAGGATACAAATCAACTTGGGGATATATGCGTTGTTTACCTGTTTTTCTGTGACTTTGTCGACAGGAAACCTGAGGAGAATGAATGCCACAACGAACCCAAACAGGTAGACAAAGAGGATCCCACTGTTCAATGTGTATTCAATGGAATCGGCAGGCTTGGGGAAGGGATTACCTCCACATATTACTATCATCATCATCGACATCATCGCTGGTCATCGTCATCATCATCACCAATGAGATATATATTTACCTGTCGTTCCTTGACTTTGTCGACAGGAAACCCAAGGAGAATGAATGGCACAACGAACCCAAACAAGTAGACAAAGAGGATCCCACTGTTCCATGTGTATTCGATGGAATCGGCAGGCTTGGGGAAGGGATTACCTCCACATATCACTATCATATCATCATCAAAATCATAACATCATCATCATCATCATCGGTCATCGTCATCGTCATCATCATCCATACCAACATGATATATATTTACCTGTCGTTCCTTGACTTTGTCGACGGAAACCTGAGGAGAATGAATGCCACAACGAACCCAAACAAGTAGACAAAGAGGATCCCACTGTTCCATGTGTATTCGATGGAATCGGCAGGCTTGGGGAAGGGATTACCTCCACATATCACTATCATCATCATCAGCATCATAACATCATCATCATCATCATCGGTCATCGTCATCATCATCCATACCAACATGATATATATTTACCTGTCGTTCCTTGACTTTGTCGACAGGAAACCCGAGGAGAATGAATGCCACACCAAAGCCGAACAGGTAGACGAAGAGGATGCCGCTGTTCCACGAGTACTCGATGGAATCGGCAGGCTTGGGGAAGGGGTGGAGAGCAGCGGTGATGACTGGCGACATGGAATCGTTTGTGACGAGACCGAGCAGCGAGTTGGACATGGTGCTGAGGAGGATCGGCAGAGAATGCTGGGCAGTGTCGTTGTAGTAGGCTGTGAACATGCTCGCAGAACCCTAATAAACAAATTTTTGAAGAATTATTATTTTTTGCTTATTTATCTCCAAACTTCCGAGTGGAACACCCCTCCAGCCATGCAGATTTTATTCTACATTTGGTTATCAGGACAGGATGATAATGAATTCAAGTCACTTGCTACTCGCCTGAGAAGAGTACTAGAAATTATGTTGGTTTGAATAGACTCAGATTGTCAGACAGTGTCATAGCAGTAGGCTGTGAATATGCTGGCTGGCCACACCCTGTTTCAAAATTGGAAAAATGAGGAAACAAGAGTATAAAGAATTCATAATTACAAAAAAAGAAACAACTGAGCTACAACAACTGAATCTAATTTTTATCCATGTTTCTGCTTTGAAATGTCATGCGGCAAAAACAAAACCCATTCACATTCTATTTTTCAGATAATCTAATCTCAATTCATTTGAGCTCACATATATTGAACATGGAGGTGTATATTGCTGATGAAGAAATATCCAACAGAAACTTTAATAACAAGTCATAAATTAAATGATTGAAAAGATCACAGGTTGTAAAAGTAATCTGACCGCATATTCATAAAACCCTTCTAGCTTAGTTCTTTGCTAAGTGTATTTCAACCCGTTCCCTTCGATATTCTGAAATCCCCATACACTTTGTACACAGCCCACTCGGTTCCCGTAGGCAAGGGGTTAAATGTGCAGTTCATTGAGCAACAAACAGTTTTCTACAGTCCCAACTAGGGTTAGCTGAGTAAGCCTCGGATACCCACTAAGTTTACCTTAGTTAGCAAGTAAAAGATCTTGTATTTTATTCTTAGCCACGTCATCTAAAAAAGACTTGGCGAGGAATTAAGCTAGCTGGCTTTTATGAATTGGTCCCAGATAATGTACAGTACTCACAGTGGTACCAAGGTCCATGAGATCTACTGCAGCATTGTGCGGTCGCAGGTCAAAGAGGGCGCTCAAGTTGCTTGTGATATTAGATGCTATGTCCAGACGACTGAATTCAGCAATGGCATCTGACACTTGTTGAGCTGTAAAAACACAGGGAAATTTATAAAAACATTTAGACTAGTATGTTTGGCTATTTCACAAAACATAAGAATTGTCAACACTAGCACTAGCCCATTAGCCCAGGGCAAGTAAAATTTGATGTTGGGCAAGTTAGTAACATGCCCTAAATAGTCAAGGTGGGGAAGGGGTAGTGAGGGAAATGAGCTTGGTAGTAAGACCTTGTAGAGCAATTCTCTTGACTGGGGAGGGGGTTGGTGGTGGGTTAGGGGTAGTGAGCGGAGGGGTGCGGAATAAGGGATGGGTTGGAGAAGGGCTTATGTTCAGTAATATGTTAGATGCTTACAGCTTGGTAGCGAGTCCTTGTAGAGCAAATCACTTGTTTGGGGAGGGGGTAGTGCGGGAGGAAGGAGTGAGAGATAAGAGTGAGAGAGGGTTGCAAGCAGTCCTCTGTTAGATACTTACAGCTTGGTAAGGAGTCCTTGTAGAGCAGTTCACTCATCCTTTCCATGGCAGCCTGGCCTGGAGCCAGGAGGTACATGGACGGTTCAAACCACAGAGGGGGAGGAGCATCGCTGTTCTCGTCACCTCCAAAGTCGATGATGAGGGTCAGGACACCGCCGACGATCATGAGGACAATCGGGATGAACAGTCTGCCAACGAAAGTCTGCATTGGAGAGATAGACAGATAGAAAAAGAGAATGTAGTGATTATAAATCAAATAAGCTGGAACACTTACTATTAATAAGCAACGTTTCGCTGGATAACTCCCGGCTTCTCTCTGGCTACTCTCCAATGTGTAGAGTGGTCTTTTATAAGAAAGAGAGATAGAGGAAGAGGGGGGTGGGGGAGATAAAAGAGAAGGGGATATTAAAAGGGAAATAGAAAAAGGAGGGAGAATGACAGGGAGTGGAAAGAGTGAAAAGTGATAGGGATACAAAGAGAGTGGAAGGAGGAGAGGCATAGAGAAAGAAGGAAAATGAATGGAAGAGAATTAGAAGAGGGGAGGGGGGTGAAAAGGGAGAGTGTGGGAGAGAAAGAAAGGGAGACAGAGAAGGAGCGGGATATAATAGAGAGGCAGAGGGAAAGAGAGAACAGGAGAAATAATGAGAGGGCAGTGGAGAGAGTGGCAAGAAAACATGGCTGGGTAAATCTGTTTTTAGCAAAGTAAAGCCCTCTGCAGACAGAGCCAACTCGACCCGATCCGACTGGTTTTCATTCGGATCGGCTCAGTTTTCAGTGCCTGTTGACACACATTTTGCCAGTCAAAGAGACAGTCGGATGCCAGTTGGGACCGACCGGGCCCAACTCTAGCCAGATTGAAACCAGTCAGCTCTGTCTGCAGAGGGTTTTAACAATTAAAAGCTCTATAAAATTTCTCTTTGAATCAAGACACAAAGAGAGACACAAGGAAAGCGCATATTTCTCAGATCTCACAATCTTCCTCAGCAATACATACTCACAGGCTCTAACAAATAAGCCACACGGATGCTGAACTGTAGTACTTTCCAGAAACTTTTTTTTAAAAAGCTGCTCAAGCTAGTTAGATGCTTTTCAACCCATTTAAAATGATCAAAAAATAATCTTGTTGGAGAGTGGGAGGGATCAGTATAGTGATCATCATCATCACAATATTATACTCGTATTCGCACACCCCATCGCTAATTGCCAAACATCTATTATATTGGCTCCAAGCCACTCCTGTATTCATACCATCCCCACTACTCTTTTTCCCATTATGGGTCATTCTTATTAAGAGTCCATCCCCCTGTATCATCCCTCTTAATTATTTACTTACTTCTTTTGCCAGACATTAACCTCCCATAGTGTTGTGTTATAATGCCCGATGTCCATATGATATAAGTTTCCACACTTAAATAATATTAACCAACTCTCTTACTACCATACTTAAACCCCATGTCCACCGGAACCGAGTGGGCTATGTACAAAGTCTAGATGGGGATTTCAGAATCTCGTAGTCAATGGGTTAAGAGACACCAGAGTCAATACTGATCATGGTTTCAAAAAGGGGATCAAAACTTACCCCTGGGGTCCTGAGGGCATTGAGCAGCATGATATAGGCCAAGTTCTTGATCGATTCCACACGGCTGGTCTGGATGGGCTTGGTTGCCAGGACTGTGGAGTCCAGGGGGGACTGTCCCATGTTGATCTGAACAGAGTGACTGTTGTTGGCCGAGTCTTCAATGCTGGTCCCATTCAAGGCGGATGCAGGCACTATACAAACAATGCAAACAAAAACCACAACAATGTCAGAGCTTTGAATTCCACTCATCAGCCCACATACACAAATGAAGTGGCCAAAATGACACAACAGATTGACTCTCACCATAGACTTGTGTGTTGTAGATCCAAATTCTTTGATGGCCGGTACAAGAGTTTCTAGTGGCCAAATGAAATATCTGGTGGCCATATTGACACCCAGACCACTGCTAAGGGCAAGCCCTGAAATTAAATTACGTATCTAAGTTAACAATGTTAATGTATTATTTTTGCTTTCTGTGTTACAATTATATCTTGATGCAAAATACTGCTATAATAATGTCTGTGTGATAGAATGAAAGTCAATATAAGGCCTACATTTTCGATCCTAGCAGAATCTTCTTCAGAGGCTATTAAACAATTACATTGTATATCTTAGGATACATCCACTCTGGACACAGTTAAAACTGCTGCAGGAACTTTGGACAAAAACAATAAAGGGCTCTAGCTAATACAGAACTTCAATCTTGTGCTCACAAAGCAATTGAACTAAAAAAAAATAGAGCATTTATCAGTTAGAAAGCATTGCTAAAATGTCTCTACTTGTGCTTTTGTAGCATACATTTACATGAATATACAGGACATGTAGGTCTGACTGCTAAGCATTTGTGATCGGCTATAGCAAAACCCGGCACTTGTCGGTAATTCATGATTTGAAGAAATGGGCATTTTAAATTCAAACAAAGTGTGTAAAAGACCTATGCTTGTAAAATTTAAACAATTATATCTTCGCCAATTATTGACCAATTAGTTAGAACAAAGCATCAAATGAAAGCTTGTGATGAGGCCTTTCTAATGGTGTGAAAATCTACATTTGGATTTTTACCGACAAGTGCCGGGTTTTGCTATAGCCGGTCACATTTAGTGTTCTACTCTACATACACACTGCATGGAGATATTGAAAAATGCTCTAATTATAAATTACTAAGTAAATGCAACATGCAAGATTCATGCAATATGTTTTGCACCATAATGATGTTATTACCATCAGAAAAGGCCTCGTTGGTTTTGCCAGCGCCATTCACATCTTCTTCTTGAGCAGCATCTAATGCTGTAAAGCCAAGCAAACAAACAAATGTACATGCACATGCATCTATAATGGCAGTAAACAGTTTACTAGTACAGTGGAACCTCTTTACAATGAGCTCTGTTATAACCATGCAGGTACCTGATCTGGGCCCGTTGTAGAAAGAGATGTTACCGATTAATTGGAAGTCAGATCATGTGACTAAATGCGCAAATCCTATTGGATCAAATGTGCATATTTTTTTACTTGTTATTGATTGCAACTTTCCAACCATTTGAAACTCTTTCTACAATGGGGACATGTTCCAGGATCTGTGTATTTCATCATTTTTTATGAATACAAGATATTTTAAGTAAATTTAAAGGGAAAACGGTGCTCGATGTAATGAGGTTTCACTGTAAAGCATTTTATTAAGTGCAGTTCCTACCAGCCATATATGCTCAATATATTCATAGAGATTCTAGGCACTAAATTCAAATCAAGATATAATCATCTATTCATCACATTACATTATTGGTAATGCATTATATCAAAATCATACATGTATCTCTAATGGTTCATGTTCTAATGTGCTGTTTAATTCAATACTACCCTCATTAGTTCAGCTAAGCAACACTGGAAAGGTGCATAAGAAATTTCAATGAATAAGCAGAGGAGAATTGAATATAAAATGCTCATAGCATGTTTCTTCGCATCTAATATGTTTCAACTCTAAATTTGAGCATTTTATTTTATAACACAACTTATTTATCATCATCAATTTACAAGATTTTTGTTTTGTTTTATGTTAAACAAAAGTTTTTAAAAAAAAAGAAAAGAAAAAAGAAGGGTCTCTGAGACTTATCAATCTATGTCTGGAACAAGTTAATTTGCTTCACCCAACTCTAATCTCCCCACACCCCAACCCCATAAAAAAGACATATTTTAGACTCAATTAGTTTTACATTCACATATTGTATTTAATGATGCCCCACAAGTGTCAAAAGAGGGAATATGCGCTAGATAAGTAGCCACTATTACTATTTTATAATTATTATTATTAAAATTAATTAATTTCCCTTGCATACCAGATCTATATTGACATTTATATCACAAATGCTCAGATGGTTCAAAGAGATTTGCAATTACATAATAATTAGTGTTTGCCCTTTCTAGTATACAAGGAAATTAATATCATTATGCCACTAGGACAAACATGCAAAGGTGTTTCATTAAAAATGTATTAGTATTTTTCCAGAGCTATTTATACATTCATATGGGACATGTATATTAATGGTGTTAAAAACAGGAAAGTATACTACAGTACATTTCAAACATTAATTCACACATTTTTGTGAGTGTAGAGCAGGTTTGGCAATTTACACAAATTTAAAAAAAAGTTAGTTGAAAAAGGTGCAAGTTTTAGCTAGAAAATAAGTCTGCAAGGAAGTCATACAGATATCTGACATCAACATAGAGAAACAAATAGTCTGTGTAGATTTCTATGAAAGAAATGTTCATACTGCTTACATTTAAGACAAAAATTTTGTGCAAACTTAGATTTCTATGAAAGAAATGTTCATACTGCTTACATTTAAGACAAACATTTTGTGCAAACTTCATCTAAACAGAAAAATTGTAAAATAGAGAGAGGATTACGAAGAGATGATATTAGTACATGATTAAATTTGTTACAACTAAATCTTAGGAAAATTAAATATCAAAACCATATAATAAAGACAAAATCAAAGTGAGAAGATAAATCGGTGAGGACCAGAAAATAAAGTGCATGATTCATGTGAGTGTATGTATGTATTACCTGGGTTGTTCTGTCCATTTTTAACGATAGGGTTGCCTTCTGAATACGTATCATTTATTTTGGATTACAAGAAATGTGGATGAAATGAAGCATTACAAATCAAACATACATGTAGCAAATAAATGAAATCATCATGAATAATAAGTACACACAAGAGCTTTCAAAATGATGTGCAGCATGAAAAGCAAATGTCTTAACCCTTTGACCACGGGAACCGAGTGGGTTGTGTTCAAAGTCTTTGGGGATTTCATATACTTGTTGGGAACGGGTCAAATCATGCCACCATCTATCAAGCTTTTGCATCATTATTTTAAAAAAACAAGATTTAGTGAAGTAATACTGCATACCAAATGAAAACAAAAATATACTGAAATGGATGAATGCAAAAGTGATCAAGCAGAGTGTTGGCTTTGTAAGTTTTGCTTAACTCTGTGAGTGCCAAGGTTGCATTGTTTCACTACACAATACACACAAACGCCATAGAGCTGAAAAATCACTGGCACTTAATCCAAACACGGAAAAAAGGATTTGTATCTTATGGGCTTTTGAGCTCAGTCGGTAGAGCTCCAGTCTAGCAATCTGGAGGTCTCAGGATCAAACACAGAGCAAACCCTATTTTCTCTGTTCTTTTTTATTTAAATGAAAAAGTAAAAAGTAAATGTTTTTTTGTATGTGTGTGTTTCGCATCTGAGACCTCCGGATTGCTAGACTGGTGCTCTACCAGCTGATCTATAGAATTTGGTTTTCACTGCTCGTGTAGTCAGAAGATATCATGAACCTGACATGAACTGAAGGATTAAGAAATCAACTTAGGGGTATGTGCGAGGGATCACCAAAGTGATGCAGCTTTTTGGAATATTCTTGTTCATTTAACAGCAAACAGAGTGTAAAATACCTGCATCAAGTTCGTCGACCTCGGCTTCCTCCCCAATCTTGAGGAAGACCTCCTCCAGGGACGTCATGGAAACACCATAGCTCTGGATGCCTAGGGTCTCTGCAGTGGACTGCCCTCCACCCGAAACGGCCTCTTCAAGATTCTTGAACATTCCTGATAAAAAAACGAGGAACAATATATCGCAAGATAAGAAAGAGAATGGGGCTATTAAAGTCACTTCTTTTACTTAAGGGATAATAACGTTTAAAGTTAGGGAGCCTAGCAGAATCCCAATTTAGCTGTCCCCTATTTTTGATAAATTTATCCCCGAATTAGAAATAATTATCATCTGAACATTTTCCACCAAAAAAGTCTGCAGAAGAAGACTATATTCTATTGTCTAAGACAATATGCACTGGCAAAAAATTGGCAGAACCGGAAAATAAACAGAAGTTACAAAATACAAATACCGAGCATGGTGGCTTAGCGGTTAGAGTGTCTGCCTCATGCACGGAAGGTCCCGGGTTTGAACCCAGACAGGGTCATACCAAAGACTTTTAAAATTGTACCTTCTGCCTTCTAGCCAGGCGCTCTGCATTTATAGAATGGAGAATGGAAAGTTAATCACACAAAGTACCAGCCCCCTTCTGTAGCTATCGCTACATCTAGTAGACTTGTGGCCTAGGGCTAATGAATCAGAGATAGACGCCACCTTATGTGCCAACATTGGCACGGGAAGGACTTTAACTTTTTAACTTTAACAAAATACAAAATTTAAAATTGCTTACCAGCAAAAGCAGACACATCCTTGAGGGGCAGGCTGAAGGCTAGCTCCATCCCATGGGCTCGGGAAACCTTAGCGCTAGGGATGTGGGACTGGATAAGACTTGTGATCCTCTCCTTGTCTGAGTTGCCATCAACCACAAGGCTACATTCATGGAGAAGTATTAAGAAAGTGATGACATACATGTATTATTACAAATTTACATAACAAAAACAATTGTGGGATCCGGGACTAGATTAGGCTAGTGATCCGTTGTTTGTCTGAATTGCCGTCAACCACAAGGCTACAAACCTGGAGAAGAATGAATATTATGATGAAATAAAATTAAAATAAAATCATCACTGTCATCATCATCATCATCATCATCATCTTCATCATACAGTAATCATCATCTTCATCAACATCATCAATATCATCATCATCATCATAAACACCATCACTGCATATTCATATTTTTGATGATTTAGATGCTCTAGTACTTAGCCCACCAGGTTCCATTAGAGCATGGGTTTAATGCCATTATTATGTCTCACCCAAGATGGTATCCTACACCAAACTTGTTCTTCAGGAAGAGTGACGACCCATAGCAACGGAGCTGACCCTTTGACATGATAGCTTTACGATCTGTGCAATCAAACAAAATAAAAACAATGTAAATATATAATTTTACAAAAACTTACTACATTATTATATTATTGGACTAAAATAACATTTATCACAGTATATTTCTAACTGAAACAAAAACAAACAAGATACAAACCAGTTTATATAATATAATTTAACACATAATTGAATATCCAGCATCACAAAAACAAAATGGCTTTAAAAGCATTGACAGTCATTATACATTTGTGAGATGAAGGGTACCGACCTGCCAAGATATCTGCCTCATCCATGAAGTGTGTGGTGAGGAGAGTGACGCGTCCCTCCCTCTGTTTCTTGAGGAGTGTCCACATCTTTCGCCGGGAATACGGGTCCATGCCGCTACTCGGTTCATCCAAAATCAGGACCTAAACAAATTAAAATTATTCTAATCAAACAAAATGCGTATAATAAATAAAGGTTACTCTTACAAGAAGTAGGTGTTATCAATAACCTAAAAAAAAAAAAATTGTACGTAATAATTATTTTTGTATCTTCTCTCCTTCTACCACTTTATCAGGTCCTCTCTAAACTAAATCATATGTAAATAATACCCTTATGCCCTATCCTTTACTGCAAAACTAATTACTATCTGCTTACTTTAGGATTGCCGATGATAGCCATTCCAACGCACAGTTTGCGCTTCTGTCCTCCGCTCAGGTTCTTGGAGATGGTTGCACTGCTTGTTTCCAGATCTATCAGTTTCAGGGTATCATCAACCTAGAGAGCAACAGACAAAATTGTTGATTGTCAAAGCTGTCATGGTCATCATCACCATCATGATCATCATGGTCATCATCATCATCATCGTCATCATCCCCATCATCATCATCATCATCATCATCATCATCATCACTATCATCATCATCATCATCATCATCATCATCATCATCCCCACCATCACCATTATCATCATCGTCATCATCCCCACCATCACCATTATCATCATCATCATCATCATCATCACCACCACCACCATCACCATTATCATCATCATCATCATCATCATCATCATCATCATCATCATCATCATCATCATCATCACCACCACCATCATCACTACCACCACCATCCTCATCCCCATCACCACCATCATCGCCATCATCGTCCTTCCGCACCATTATCATCATCATCATCATCATCATCATCATCATCACCACCACCATCACCATTATCATCATCATCATCATCATCATCATCATCATCATCATCATCATCATCATCATCATCACCACCACCATCATCACTACCACCACCATCCTCATCCCCATCACCACCATCATCGCCATCATCGTCCTTCCTCACCATGCCTGGAATCTGGTCATTGGGTACCCCCTTGATTCCTGCATAGATCTTAAGATGCTCCTCTGGGCTTAGGTTTTCAAAGATGGTGTTCTCCTGGAGACAGACACCCGTCATGGATCGGATCTTCTGTAGCTGGTCCGCGTCCCGTATGCTGTGACCGTAGACGGTGGCCTGGCCGTCCGTGGGACGCGTCAGACCAGTCAAGCAGTTGATCAGAGTGGACTTGCCCGCACCGTTGTGGCCCAGTAAGCATGTGATCTGTCCCTCAAAGATGTCCAGTGATATACCTAGTTACAGAAAAAGTATTCAAATCAGTGAAGTCTCATATGATCAGAGTTATCAAATTATGAAATTAAAGCACTTTCCCTGCACGATTTTGTCAACTTCTTAAACTTGACATCAACACAAATCACCATGTATGGGACAGGGAAACAGCTAATCAAAAATCTTCAAACATATCAAAATAATATAAATTTTCTGAAAGATTTGAGGCCAGTCAAGCAGTTGAGTTAAGTGGCATTTGTAAATAAGAAGCGGAGTCGATAAATGATCTTTTCATTCTGACACCTATGGAATTTGTCCAGCCCATTGACTGTTGCCATGTGCTACTATCTGGAAGTATGCATGCCTCATATCATTATCAATGTAAATCCCTGTTCTCAGTGACATTGATTACAAAAGATTGTTTGGAAATTTCTGTTTAAATGGTACGATCCACAAAACAAACTGGAATTCACGCTCTTTTGATTCTGGACTAAAGCAGAACTGCCAACACTCACATGTCTAATACAGGGATGTTTCAAAAGCAATCAAGGAGATAGCTATGTAATACTTGCAGCATAATGTAATATGATAAGGAAGATTATCAAATTTGTTTGTCAGAATGTGGAAAGATCTGTACATTTCTTCAGAGAGCACCCTGCAGAATCAGGGAGACTTGGCAGCTCTGACTAAAGATGTGCATCTGCATAATATACAAATAAATAGAAAGTAAAACAAAACAAAAACAAAAACACCTCATTTGAATATTTACCATTGACAGCCTTGATGTCTGGATTCCCCCTCTTTGCTGGAAAGACCTTCTTCACATTATGGATTCTATGGTGGTAGGAAGGTAAGCCAGACACATTTTAAACAATTACATACATAGCAGATATGCAACTCTTACATTTATACATCAAAACCTGTCTTTGACAGCCAAAATGTCTACTAAAAGTGATCCCATAAAGAGTAAATTAATATTATTGAATCTGTCTATAGAGGACACCTGTCAACAGTGGCCACTTTTTGTGTTACCCTTCTGTGGTCATTATAAACAGGTTTGACAGTGCTTGCACGTTAACATATTATCAAATAAAACACCTAGCCGAGAGTGTGTATAATACCAGCAGACTAGCCCCACTACCATAGCATTGACTAATAATAATAGCAATAATGTGGCCTAGCTAGGGCTGTATAGTGACACAGGGGTAGATAGATAGAAGAACTTAAAATACACAGCAGCCTTGTCCTAGGACGAAATTCTAGTTTAAACCAATTGAAATTCTAATCGGTTTCTAATTGGTACCCATTGGTTTCAATTTGTCCAAATTGTTAAATTTTCCATATATGCATGCTCTTTGATTACCCAATTGATTTCAATTGGTAATAGTCAATGGGAATTTCACCCTGGGGTGGTAGCACCATGTAAAGAGAGAAGAAGTGGATAGTACTCAAAAGGACTGCACTAGTACTGGAAATGACTGATGGTATATTTCATTGGGTAGACTTATTAAAAAGAACTGTGGTAGTTCTGGAAAGGATTGATGGTTTTATTTCTTGAGCCGTAAGGAGGAGGAGGGGTGGTTAAGTGGTAGGAGGAGCACAATAATCAAAATTCAAAATTTTGAAGTCACTGACGTAGATCTGTAAGTGATAACTCATATTATTCAGGGAGGGGTGATCTATTCATGCAACCCCCTCCCCCTGAAGAATAGGTATTACGTAAAGATCTATGCCAGTGGTCCAAGTATTACTGTAAACATTGTTATTTTCGCGCTGAGAGACACAGAAACTCATTTGCGGGTTTTTAATTTCGCGGCCGAGCAAGTGTTCAAACACATTGCAAATCGTGCATTTTAATATTTGCGGAGGCCAACATCAGTGCAAATTCCAAAGAAAATTAATGCACCGCGAACATTACCACGTTTACAGTTAGTTCCTACCTGATTCCATCCCGTCCCCTCAATGCAGCAGGGATAGGTTCCACATCCTCATTCATTGGCTGAGAGGACTGAAGACTGCCGTTGTCTTGGTCCCCCAGCAGTCCAGTCCTGTCGTTGGCCTCCTTGGAGCTGGACCCGCACCAGTAGGACGGCATCAGGCAGAAGAACGGGGACCGGGTCTGTCCGTATATTCCTGGATAAAAAAGAACATATAAATATGTCCATTTAGAATTCATATTTACAAAATCAATATAGATATGTTAGAAATTTTCACATCTGAATAAAAACAGTGGAAAATTTCAGAATACATTGTAAAATATACAATAAAATTTAAACATTTGAAAACAAACGTGTATACGCACATGTACATAAGAGTAAGCGGTTCACAAGATTCAAAGTGTGGGGGGAAAAACAGAGGCCATTAGACATATCAATGTTTCTTCCCATTTCAATAAATATCATTCATTACATTCAGTAAGGCAACCATTTGCTAGTTTCTGCAAACTTCATTCGATTGTCCCAGCTCCAACATTGGTGGGGTAATTAATACTACTCAGATCAAGCTACAAATGTAAGCAAGGAGAAAATATAAAGTAAAGGTTATTGACTGTTAAAGTGGCAGTACACCCTCAAAGAATATGACTTTTAGTTACCTTATACCCACCCTGACACCATAAAAAGATCATATCCTTATCTCAATACTATCCTACTTATTTTAGCAAATCAAAACCTTTTACAAAAAAGAAAAATAGATAAACATGATTGTTTATACTCTGATCATACATATGCACTGGTGGAATCAGGTCCATATTTTAGCAACGATCTATAAACCAAATGTTTTTATTATTGTTCACAGAACAGTATTGCACCTAGGGCAGTCTTAGGGATGGAATTAGTCTCAAAGTTGCAGAATTTAGGTCACCCCGATACTAAACGTTGAAAAATGTCAAAAATCTTATCTAATTTGAACCAATACAACTATAATAGTGGAGTCTTTTAATATAGAGCGCACATGTCTGTCACGACGTGACACTCCTGACGCTATCATTATCCATGTTCATCAGGTATACTTTAATTCAAACCAACACAATGATTGCATACTTTCCCCACTCTCTGGCAATCTCTGGGGAGCATACTAATCATATCCTGCCAGTGGAACAAGCCAGGTTAATTTACACATGACCATGCAAAATGGAAGAACATTTTAAATGGCTGTTACCTGGTAGTACATTCTCAAAGTATATAGCCAGTAGCAGGTATAGGATGATGTCAACTACCAGCATGATAAGGCAGGCATACGGAGGGAAGTAACCAGATCCCAGATTGCTGAACTGCACTCCACCCTGGTACTGCTCAAACAGGATAGACTGCACAAATCAAACAAGAAAAAGCAATAAACAGTTTAATATGGAATTAACAAACTGTCAAAATAAAACTTGTATAATATTAACCTGTTCACTTCAAGATTCTGATATCCCCATAGACTTTGTACATAGCCAACCCGGTTCCTGTAAGCAACGGGTTAACAAAATACATGTATTAATCTGATCCAAGATTGCTAAACTGCAATCCAGCCTGGTACTGCTCAAACAAGATAGACTGTAGAATCAAACAAAACAAGTGTCCGTTTGTTAATCTCAAAATTCCATCTCAAAGTCTGTTAAATATGTAATGTAGAAAGAATTAAGGGGCCCAGTGGGGTACATACATTGTGGGGTAGAGGGTAGCTATTAAAAGGACAAATTAAGGATTTCGTTATCAATGTTGTACATTTTGGGGGCCGAAAGTGATTATTTTCTGCCTTAGATTGGAGATTTTTAATTGTACTTTTCATAAATAGACCAAATAAAATTGTCCCAAATCAAAATTTGTACCATCCAAATAGGGTTTTTCTTTTTTTTAGAGTGAAGCAGCAACATCTAATGTCATGCAGAAAATAAACATTGCAGTTTATAGGTGATTAACATACCCTAAACTACCATTGAACCAACTACCGACTATTTATCCCGCTATGTTCCTATATTTTTTCATGTCACATTTATCAAACAAATATCAATATTGTATGACCTTTCAAGCTCATTTGCCGAAAATCAGATTTGTTAGACTAAAATTCTAAAAACTTGAAAAGTATTCACTCAAATTCAATGAAATTTGGAGAGATTGTTCATTTGGTGGCTTTTAGAGGTATCTCTACAGAAAAAAAAAAATGTTATGTTATGTGTCCCATTTCTGATTTTTTTTGAAATTTTGATTTCACTAGGAAGATGGATGAATATTAGAAAAAGCCACCATTAGTTTGTTTGTCTATCACTGTAGTTTCTATGTTTACATTAACAAAGATGTATACCCCTACAATTTTTAGAAGATCAATTTGAATGATGGCATGTCAATTTGTTTATTATTTTATTTTTTCAATATATTTGCCTTTTGAGCTCTTATTTTAAGTCCTATTGTCTAACTGTTTACTTTTTAAGATTCCTCACATTCTCAGCTTTCCAGCAGTATATGGTTTGAAGGGGGTAGCTTCAATAGTTTGAAAGATATTCATGATTCCGTGAAAGTGCGCGAAAATGGCAAATAATACCCCACTGGGCCCCTTAAATGCAAATGTTTGAAAGTAAGATATAGATGATATGGAATACATGTAAGTTGCTTCAATATCAAAACAACCAACTTCAACTTCCACTATTGCCGGTACCATCGATACTGCCACCACCACCACATCATCACCACTGCTCGTTTTAAATCAGGACTCGCTCTGTCAATGAAGCACTCTGTGCAGAAGCACAGTATTTAGATGTCTTCAGATGGGAAGACGTTGGGTCCTAGGATCCCAGGGGGGATGTAAGGCACTACAAAGAGCATGATGAAATACTACTACTACTTCTACCACTACCACTATTACTACTAATACTACTCCTACTACTTGTTGTTGATAATGACTCACTCTGTCAATGAAAAGGGCCACTGATGTAGGAGAGAACAAGCACAGTATTTACATGACACCAGAGGGGAGGACCTCAGGTCCCAGGACCCCAAGGGGGATGTAAGGCACCTCAAAGATGTTTATGAACTACATGTACATGACTGTACTACTAACTACTTCTACGACTACCACCACCACCACCACCACCACTATTTAGACTCACTCTTTCAATGAAAAAGGCCACTGCTGTAGGAGAGAACAAGCACAGTATCCAGATGACTCCCGATGGGAGGACCTCAGGTCCCAGGATCCCCAGGGGGATGTAAGGCACCACAAAGAGCATGATGAAATACTACTACTACTTCTACTACTACTTCTACTACTAATACTACCACCACCACTTCTTGTAGTTGATAATGACTCACTCTGTCGATGAAAAAGGCCACTGCTGTAGGAGAGAACAAGCACAGTATCCAGATGACTCCTGATGGGAGGACCTCAGGTCCTAGGATCCCCAGGGGGATGTAAGGCACCACAAAGAGCATGATGAACAAGCTACCCATGGCCCCTGCCGTTGTGGCCTTCTGGAAGAGCTGCGAGAACATGAACGCCATCGTCACGACTGCGAGATAGAAGCACAGAGAGTAATAATTGTAATAAAGCATTCTTGTTTTTATAGAGCATGTAAAAGACCACAAGTAGTAATCCAACATTCTTCTGTTATTTAAAAGGGACTTTACTACTAACATTGTACAAATCCTCAAAATCCAATTGGATTATTACATCCAAAGGGATTCTTCTTCTTCTTCTTCCAATTTAAGTACGGCGTTGGCGTATTATCGTACTACTATCGCGTGCTATAGGCTCAGCGGAGCCTGACTTGCATCCAAAAAGATTATTACATTGTACTTACGATTGTGGAGAAAACACACACAAACAATCAAATTCATTCAAATATCATACAATCTAGGTATTACTTTTTAATGAACATAATTCATCTTCAAATTTATCAAATTAATTTTACAACATTAACTATCAAATGGTAACTTACTTGACAGACCATAGAGAAAGAGTCCCAAGAATATGATGAAGAAATTTCCCCCCGGGAAGATGGTGATGAGCTTCATGTATCCCCCGACGATCAGGGCTACCACCAGGACGATGACAGAATACACTATCGTCCACGACAACCTGAAAATAGATGATGACATCATAGATCAGTCTACAATAATTGTTGGGGTAGATCACAATGCTCTTGATGCATTCTCAAACGGGCTTAATTAAATCTACTTCACTTGGTCAGTTTATCTTCAAAAATTAGTTCACATGATGAACCAAGCAGAAACAAGTAATAATGCCACAACATTCATGAACATAATCTTAACCCCTTGACTACGGGAACCAGGTGGGTTGTGTACAAAGTCTATGGGAATTTTATAATTTCGTAGGGTTAATGCAATTAGAAAATATTTTTAAATACCTCAAAATCTAACCCTTTGCAACATGTCCTCATTCTATGTTACCAAGCATTTTACCTCTCATGCAATGCTTTAAAAATAGTAGGACAATTGTATATCCTTTCATTTAAATCATAATTTCCCTTTTTCATAAACTGATCAAAAGTGTTACAGTTTCAGGGTACATTTATAGTTTAATTGTTGCCGATCTTGCTTAAATAATTATGTAATCTTCAGATAGCATAATTTCTGTGTTTTCATGATTGGCTATATGCATACTATATTATGAATAGTTTGAAACTTTGGATTTGTTTGCAATGTTGTCCGGCTTTGTATTGCTCGGCACATAATATTACTTGCATGAAAAACCACTTTTAAAGCGATTGATAGCCAATTCCATGCGAACATTGACAAGTCAAGGTGGTTACCACAAAATAGTCATTTTGTGATTCTAACCTTTCAAATATTTATGTTTTCACCATTATAAGTACAAAAAAGAAATATAATTATTAGAAAAATGAACTGAAATAGAGGTGAACTTTCGGTAACAAAATGACCTTTGGCCTGTAATTGCTTGATTTGACTTCACAAAAAAAAGGAAAGTTGAAGCCTACCAGAATGCGACATCGTTCATCCCCATGATCTTCATGCACTCCTTAATCTTCAGCTCCTTCTCGTAAACCAGCACCGTCATCAACACCGCCGTGAATGGCATGTATGCCAACACTATGTAGATGGAGCTGACGATTCGCAACGAGTCCTGTGGGTAGAAATATTCCCCCTTGGGAAACATCTGTACGAACACATCGGGAATCGGCAGGCTGGTATTCCCGCTGACCAACTGTGAAGGGTCAAAATGATTTGATATGATAGATTTTATTAAAGAAATTTGATTGTTGTGTGTTTAAGAACATTATATGAATACTGTGAATGGCATGTATGCCAACACTATGTTAATTGAGCTGACGATTCGCAAAGAGTCCTGCGGGTAGAAATATTCTCCCTTGGGAAACATCTGTACGAACACATCGAGAATCAGCAGACTGGTATTCCCGGTGATGCACTATTGAAAAGGTTTGATTTTCTGAATGTTTGTAAATTTCTGTTCAATAAAACATGGAGATTATTGGTCTTAAAATGCACTTTTAAAGGGTTTGCGATATGAATTTTGTTAGTCTAAATTTTGTAAAGAACCATGCATGGAAATGTGAGCATTAAAGTTTAACCCATTGACTACGGGAACCGTGTGTGTTGTTTACAAAGTCTATGGAGATTTCAGAATCATGTAGTGAACAGGTTAGTAGAATTTAGGTAGAATGTCAAAGATTCGGTCGGGAAAACAGAAGACGGCTGTCCTTCTCAAAATTAAGAAAATTCTATTAATTGAGGACTTTATTTTTGGCTTAAAACATTATCAACCACATGTCTGCATGTATACAGTAGTTCCTGGTAATTATGTTTAATTCTTAATAATCTGAAACTGAACCGCCGAACCCATCATCATTGAAAATCACTTAAAGGGATCTAGTAACTTTGTTGACATGTGCAAAAAGTGATGAATGGTTGATGCAATGTATATTGTTGTTATCTCATATGTCCACAGGGTATTGTGTGAAAATTTCAAGTCAAATGGACATTGTATGGCCAAGTAATGAGCGAAAATGCAAAGTGATATTCAGTAACTCACTGCACTCACTTTGTACACGGAAGAAAAACTAGTGCTGTTATCCGATCCGATCCGAGAAGGGAATTCCCGGCGGTCATGGCCTTTAACCGGGAAATTAACGGTCCGAGAAATGGCCCTTTTTTTCTATAATTCTCGTTTTGGCAACCCATTTTTTTCCAGTAAATTTGTATACTGTACATATAGAAAAAAATGGGATCTACTCAAGTCATTTGCAGTAGGTATGACAGATTTACGACTTGTGGCTAGGACCAGGAGCAGAGAAGGTCACATTACGGACTTTTCGATTTGTACGTTCACTAGTGGACTGGTACAGTGACGTCATTTTTTGAAGCAGTGCGCATGCGCATCTACGTGCCCGTCGTTCGTACCAGATATCTAATACGTGTACACCCCTGTTTTGCCGTCGGTCTAGATCTGTGACGACAAGCACTATTTGGCTATTAAAAACAGCGTCATATATAGCTGTATATTTCTTGTTTCTCTGTTGTGGTCTCTGTAAACAGGTTAACTGAACTATATGATTTAAATGAACTTGTCTATAAAGGTTACCTGTTTATAGCGTCCACTCTTCTTGTCTGCATTGGGTGGTCACTATACACAGGTTTTACTATCTCATTTTAATTCTATGGAGTCTGTCAATAATAAGTTACCTGATTATAGCGCCCACTTCCAATGTTTCATTTGGCTGGTCACTATACACAGGTTTGACAGTACACTGTGTTATGAAATTTTGTCTATAAAGGTCACCTGTTTATAGCGACCACATGTCTTGTTGCACTTGGGTGGTCACCATACAACGTTTACTGTATATGAGTTAATGGAACAGGTCTATAAGGGCACCTGTTTATTGCGGCCAATGTTCTTGTTTTCCTTTGGTGGTCGTTATACACAGGTTTGACTGTAAACAATATGTTGGCACCTGTCTATAAAGGTCACTTGCAATTTAGTGTCAATTGTATTGTTTCCATTGAGTGGTCACTATACAGAGGTTTGTCTTAATAAGATTTTATAGAACCTGTCTATAAAGGTCACCTGTTTAGAGCGGCAATTTTGTTTTCATTCAATCTGGTGGTCATTATACACAGGTTTGACTGTAAACGGTATTTCGGAACCTGTCTACAAATGTCACCTGATAATAGCGGCCAATTTTCTTGTTTACCTTTGGTGGTCTTTCTACACAGGTTTGACTGTAAACGACTTTTCGGAACATGTATTTAAAGGTCACCTGATCATAGTGGCCAATTTTCTTGTTTTCCATTGGTGGTCATACACAAGTTTGACTGTAAACAATATTTCGGAACCTGTCTATAAAGGTCACCTGATAATAGCGGCCAATTTTCTTGTTTTCATTTGGTGGTCTTTACACACAGGTTTGACTGTAAACGGTATTTTGGAACTGTCTGCAATGGACACCAGTTTATAGCGGCCAATTATTCATATCCCTTTGGTGGTCATTATACACAGGTTTGACTGTATGTTGGCACCTGTCTATAAAGGTCACTTGCAATCAAGTGTCAATTGTAGTGTTTCAATTGAGTGGTCACTATACAGAGGTTGTCTTAATAAGATTGTATAGAACCTGTCTATAAAGGTCACCTGTTAAGAGCGGCCATTTTTCTTCTTTCAATCTGGTGGTCACTATAAACAGGTTTGACTGTATTGGATATTAAAACCCTTTTGTTTACAAAACTAATCTTCTATTCTCTGCAAACTTCGCACGAGCAATGCATGGCGTAACTATCCCGAGACTTGAACGCGCGTCGTCGTATGAAATCGAAAAGGTAAATAGCAACAGTCAACGTGCCTAGTCAACTCATTGTGGTACTTCACTGGGACGATAGGTCAACGGTCCTCGTATCAGCGATCGAAAACTCCCTAATGTTTAAACAGGTCGAGCCTTGAAGTCAATTACCTGAATTTGTGCAGAGCTATACAAAGGGTTTAAGGAGAGAATGCCCCCACCTGTTGGAAAGCTTACCCCCAGCCTTTGAATATACTTTTTTAGTCTTTTTATATATTGTGAACTGGCTTTTCATGTGTATGCTTTATTGAACATAACTATAAAAAAAAACCCACATAACTCTGCCCCAAACACTGGCACACCCTCAAAATAAATTACCCCAATGCTGCCGCCCATTTTTTTTGGACAAACTTTTTAAACATTGTGTTTCTTGTAGTCATAAAAAATTCGCCCAAACATGATCTTACACAGGCCCTGAGTTCACATGTGGTTGTGAGTTTGGTATGATATGCATGCCCACTGAACCTTGGCTAATATATATATGGTATGTCTCCTCATAACTCCCCAAAATAGCAACTGTGTGTGCATGGGTACAGGCTGTGTTTTTGCTCATTCACAAGGGAACCGGGACGAACCGGGACCCGTTAATCATTTTTTATTTCTATGAGCCGGGATCCGAGACGGGATATTTCTTTTACCTAACAGCATTAAGAAAAACTCGCCCGGAGTTTTTCTTATCTGAATACTTCAATCATACATATCTTTGTAACGAAAGGGAAATTTGAAAAACCGAAAACTGTCCCATGATTTTATTGTTAATACGAATACAACAAGGTATAAGGGAACAGCTAGAATTAAATTTTTATTCTGAGGATTTGGACAATGTTACTAAGTCCCTTTAAGATTCAAATAGTCACCATAGTCACCTTGGCAAGAATGTGTTACGTAATAAAGTAACCTAACAAAACCCTATGCAAATATTGACATAAAGATAGGCATAGTATACACAGAAACTTAAAGGTATTTCATGTAACTTTACATATTGCCATGTGAAAAACAAAATCAGCTTGTTAGATGGGCTTATTCTAACATCTGTTAGTTGTCCATGCTTGAAGATAAACTGTGAAAATAAATTTTTTGTTTCCCGTTGAAATAAGCAAACAAACGAAAATAAAGAAAAATACACAGAACACTTCGATCATCTGTTTCTTACCTGCACTTTCAAACATAATTTCAGATATTTTAGACATTTTGACAAAGATTTTACTCAGGCCCTGTGCTTACTAAGTAAATACATGTACAAATGTACAAATTCACCACTGAAATGAACAGTGTTTTCAGTTGTCCACCAAGAATGCAACCAATTGCCTTAAAAGCTAGGGTCCAATATCCTGGGAAAATGTTGTGTATTTTGGAGAAACCTATGTACCCTAACCTCCTTTTTGTACGTAAACAACAGTTGCACAACTGGCAGCAAAGGGCTAAGTCCAGTTCATGCAGGTTTATGGTCACTCGGTCTAAGCCAACTTATTCTTATATGTATAGCGCAAATTACAATAAAGACCGAAAGCGCATGTAAAGGATCAAATGTATAGAGAGGAATAGACAGATTATTTGAACACAATAATAAGTATAAATATATATGTACTCTACTGCATGCGCTTAAATAATTATTACCCATGGTCATCAGGCACATTTCAAACCCACACAATGATATTGTGTACTTTCTCAACTCTCCGGGGAGCAAACTAGCCGAGCTGCCACAATTCTACAATTTTTAAAAAATCAAGCTAACAATCTACAAATGAAATGACAAATATATCCATTCATTCTAGAGACAAATAACATGATACATTGGGCATCTTACCTTGACCATATAATGTTCCACCAGTGCTTGAATGGCTGAAAAGCCAGAGTAGAGGTAGTTGTTAGCAGGACAGTTGTAGCTGGCAAGTCCTGGGGCAGGGTCCTCCACAAAGCAGCGGTCTGTGAAAAACATATGAGAAAGAGCAAATTTGGATAATTGGATGACTATCCTCAAATTCACAACAATTTTTGTAAATTGCTAGTTGCCTGGCCAGGCTAGTACAATAACTGTCTCTCAATTTTTATTTGTTGGCAGGACCAAGTTTGCAAGTCCTGGGACAGGATTGCAGAGAAAGCAGGCGTCTGTGAAAATAACATTGGGAAAGACCAAATTTTGATAAGATTATTATTCTCGGCTCTGACCAAACTTTTGTTTTACTAGTGGCCCAATCAGGCCACGGTAGATGGCCCAAATTATATTCTATTCATAAACTGTCTAAAATTATTTATTGTTTTACTTTGCACAAATTCTGCTTGTAAGATTTTTTTTTTTTTTTTTTTTTTTTTTGTGGAGGGGGGGGGGGGGGGGGGGGCGGGGGGGAAACTAACCTCTGCTCGCAAACAGAGCGGATTCCACCTTCAAGCTGAAGAACGGGAGCCTTATCTTGTACGTGAGGTTCGTCGGGAAATCATCGCTGAAGACGATGGCGAAGCTGACGTTGGCTGTCCCGTTAACGACATCGTCAACGATTTCTGCCTCTGTGGCGTACCCCACGACGTCTAGCGGGCTCGTAGAGTTGGTGAGCGAACTTGCCACCTGTTCCATGATGCCCAGTATATCGGAGGTGTTCGGGGTGAAGGCGATAGGGTAGGGGAAGTCTGGTACGAAGCCCGGCTGGTCAAAGAGGCTGTAGGACTGGAGCTGGGAGGATGTGATGGGGCCTATGGGGTCCGTCTGCGTCGTGAACCGGATGGTCGCTAAGTTGGCGACGAAGATGAGCGGAATGAACAGCTCCTGTAATGATTGAAAAATCATAACATTTTGCAAGGCTCCACAAGTAACCTATTTTGTCAGTAGCCCAGTCAGGCCAGTGAAATCATTTCATGAGCAAACTCAAAATATCATTCTTTCCTGAAAAAATCTGTGATTAAAGATGAAGCATGACATGGAAGAAACAAGATTTTTCAAATTTTGTCTCTGTCGGGTTAAAAATCTACTTGCCCGATCGGGCAACCAAAATATGACTTTTATACATTTTTGCTGGCCCGAAGTGCAATTTCACTGGCCCCGGGCCAGCGGACCAGTGCGAGTGTCGAGCCCTTTATTTTGTAATTGAACAATGGGCAAAGAAATTGGGGCTTCACTGCAAGGGAATCAAACCCAAGGATTTTGGATGGTTAGACCCGTGCTCTCTAACCATTGTGCAGCAATCTGGGTTCTTGGGCCCAATATTTGCAATATTTTCTCATCTTTCATTTATAATTTTATTACAATACTGGTTTGTTTCCTCTACATTTGAATTTTAAAATATTTCACTTGGAATCAAACCCAAGGATTTTGGATGGTTAGACCGTAAAAATAAATATTCATATTTAATTTGTTTTTTTCTCAGCAGTTTCATTTCTGCATTTAGTCAACATAATTAGATACAAACAAATGTGTAAATTAATGTTCATATTCAAGCATTCTGATAAGGAATACAAACAATTACAGTAAACCAATTGTTTTGGAATCAAACCTCTAATGTAAAAGAATTTACAAATGAATGAAAATAATGTACAATGTATTTACATTTTTGATACACATTTTAAAATAGCATGCTAACATCTGATTTCGTTACCATTAAAGATTTACATAGAACTAGATGTACATTTCAATGATGATTTTTATTTGTATTTTAATTGTAACTTAACCCACTGACTAGGGGAACCGAGTGGGTTGTGTACAAAGTCTATGGGGATTTCAGAATCTTGTAGTGAACGGGTTAACTTATGCAAAATAGCATCCAAGGGATTTTTACAATTATCATTCCTTGTCTTCCGACCCACACAGTACATTATGTCTCGTGTACGTTTTCAACTCGTATCATTAACACAGGAAATAGTTAATTCTAGCACAGGAAACAATCAAACAACACATGTACATGTATGTAGAGAAATGGGGATGCAGGAACATTTTTAATTTTAAAGTCTAGAACTATTCAATGAAAATGTACAAACCTGGAATGTAAGCTCCTTGTAGCGAATTTTTAAGAGAACATTCCTGTAAAGTAGCCAGTAGATCTGGTTCCATATAGTAGCCATGGCTGCATACAGTCTAGCACTGCAGCGCTTGATCTCTTTAATATCACAACGTTTGGTTTCTTGTCACTGTTCAGGCATTCTTGAGGGCTAGTTCGAAGGTGGAATAAATCTGTAACAAAATATAAAGATATCGACTCATTAAAGGACCTACAGAATACAACGTACTTTGACACTTATTCCATAGTTGATGACTTGAAACATTGGTATGCCGAAGAAAAATCCATGAAATTAAACACAGTAGTGATTTAAGACTAGTTTTCTGATGCCAAATCTCACTTAGCAGCCAGTTTATGCCCCACCCACATTTAGCGTCCGGAATCGGCGGCGTGATCGACGTGTGATTGACAATTCATTTGTTTACGTCATGACGCGTCATCTACAGAATTTAATTCATTAGTCCGGTCTTTAGATGACGTCACATTTTGGCGATTTAAAAGGGGCGTTCCCAGGACAATAACATATTTACTAATTATCCCAAAATTGATTGATTTCATGAGAAATGACTGCTAAATTCTTTTTCTTCGGGAAAAATTACTTATAGAGAGCCGAATTGTGAAAATTAGGCCATCTAGACGCTGTAGCTCCTTTAAGCTTTTCTTTTGCAAGTATTGATAATAATATTTTTATACCCAATCACCATTCAGACATTCTAAGTTTGAAGGCAGGATAACGCTGTAAGAAAAAGGGAAAAATCAACCCATGAATGAGCTTTTAAAATTTATAAGCACATATCATATTTATCCCAAAGTTTGATATCTACTTGTTGTTCAGTCATTCTAAGGCTAGTTCAGAAGTGGGATAATGCTGTAAGAAAGCAGAAAAAAATCCAACTCGTGAGCTTTTTATAAACACAACTCTGACCACATCATTTAAAATTGACTCACTGCAGCTCAGTCATTATTGAGGGCTATATAGTTCAAAGGTGGAATAAGGCTGTAAGAAAAAATGTTGCAACTCAAAAAGTTGCAGTTTCGCACGGCACAGGTCTTAATCACAAGAATCACCAAATTGGAATCCAATGAATGTAGATCAATCAAGAACTGTTTTCCAGTTTCAAGAAATAAAAATCTAACCGATTCAAAAATAACACATTTTCAGAGTCATCTGGTTAATTCCACAGTGCATGCATGCATCCTTACAAAAAGCATGTGCAGTTAAATACCTGAAATGTTTGTAAGATTTAGCAAAAAACAGAAATTAACTCCATGATGCACTTTGGCTGGTTAAATAGAAATGTAAACATGCAACTCCAAAATTTGCGGATGAAGATCTCTTCTGCTATATTCCTCAGGAAATACAGCGGAAATCTAATTAATTAACCCATTCACTACGAGATTATATAATCCCCATAGACTGTACATAGCCCACCTGGTTCCTGTAAGCAACAGGTTAACAAAGGAAAACTAACCAATTACCTATTGTATTAAAGTCAATGCTAATCCATTTTCCACGTTGCCAAGTTAGCATTTGATTTAACTACATGTCATGTACAAGGTCTTAAATTTGTTCGAAATGGCACAAAGCCAATTATTTGCTTGTCAAAATGTGCATGTACATGTGCTTTCTGAGCAATAATAAAATGAAATTATTACGTACGTAGTATGCAAAATCAACTGAAAGCACAATTTTCACAATAGTCTGGTAAAATTCTTCACTGACAACTGACAAGTTAAACGGGACCACCAGGCAAAAGAATAACAAATAACTACTGTAATATATGTTTTGGTACCATTGTGTGATATTCAATAGATGCTCTAGAAACACTTTGCAAAGGGTTGTGTAATTCATAAACAATACAATTAATTACCCTCACTCACGGAACCATCATTATCTGATGGTTCTGTATGCGACCAACGTCTGAGAATGCGCCTATTCATGAGTACGTTTGGAGACAAAAGAATCCCGGAGGATTCGTTCGCCCTGGACAAAGGAAGTCTTTGTGAACGCCTGGTGACGTTAAACATGTATATAATTTTTTTCTGTAAACATATATTCTTCTGAACTTGTTGGTGGAATCGAACAGACTACTAAAGATGTTACTTTTCATTAATAAGAATTTTATTTTTGGGTGGTGGTACCCTTTAAGCCCAACTGTACTCTTTCAAGTACAAAAGCCATTTTTTCAAACAATTTAATGAACAATATGACAGGACTCTGGCTCCTACATGTATAGCTAAATTTCTTTTGCCATTATTATACCTCAAAATCATACATCAGCCAAAACCTTGCCAGTTGGAGGTTCATTTCATAATTCAACATCAATGCAATAATCATTGATTATTGTAAATGTTATGACCAGTACATTTAGACCTATCACAAGTTCATGACCACACATATCTGTTTTTATTAGCCATGATACAACATGGTTTAACGAATGTAACAAAAGCTGCTTCATCATGACCCATGTTCATGTATGTGTCGAGTGGGATTAGTGTTAAATCGTTCCCTACAAGTTTATGAACTTCCCATAGACTATGTAAATGTACACAACTCACCCAGTTCCCGTGGTCAAGGGGTTAATGAAACAAATAACTAGTTCTAAAATTTAAATGGGATTAGGATTAGGATTTTCACTGGTGAATTAAAATTACAAAATATAATGAATGAAAACATAACTGTCCAAGTTATTAACGAATAAAGAAACAGACTTAGAAATATTGGGTTACCTGAATTGCTAGCCAGTTTTCATAACACGTAGCTACATGTAGGACCACATTGGATACGGTCTTTACGAGCTGACCAGTGGACTTTCTCTTACAAATTAATAAACTTGAACATAAATTTACACTATAAACTGCTCCCATGGAAGCTTACATTTAGTGGTCTTCAAAATATCAAAAGGGAGCCTAACTTTAGCATGTTTTCTAACTGTTACTG
>JBAMJV010004124.1:0-120386 GCA_037951105.1 Echinarachnius parma | reverse complement strand
AATACTATAAAGGGGGTAAGACTTGGGGTAGAGAGCGGTGAAAGCTATATTTCATTTAATATTTCATTATCACACAAATATGTTCTCTTTTTTATAGATTATGTATGCTACGGTCTTGATTTATTAGCGTGTAGCATTATTATATCCATATCATAAGAGGAGGTCTCCAGTAAAAAGCCCGGGAAGGGGGGGGGGGGGGGGGGGGTTAATGTGAAGTAACCACTGTTTTGACAGATAGCGCCTTTACATGCTATATAATATCCGCCATTTCTTAAGTTTAATTATTATTTTGTTAATCATAGTAGCTTATTATTATTTTCTCTTTTCATGGATTATGGGTGTAAATTTGGTTTACCAAAATAGCATATAAAATGTCACGTGATATGGGGCGTATATATGTGACTATCAATGCGTTGGTTAAACGGTCTAATATATTTCTTTATTCTGTATTCTAGTCAGATTTCCATTGGCTGAATGTAAGTTTAAGATTCTTTTCAAGAATCCATTTAAGGCACCTGGGGTTAAAGGGAATGGTTATGACATTTCAACGTTTATACCCAAACAAATATAATGAGATCGTTTACTTAAAGTTTGTATTATAACTATATTCATCTTTTGCTCAAATTTCATATTACATTTCTTCACGATATGGTTTTGTGGTTTACTTTTTTCTGTAGAAGTAAGGGGAACTAAAACAAAATATTCAAAGATTGTATATCCTATAATAATGTTTGCTTTTATTCTCTACGGCAGAGTAGTTTTACACAATAATTAGTTCATGGAAATTTAATGTGAAGCATCATAATGGAATGCGACTCAATATGTTATTGCAGGCCCATTCCTTAAAGTTAAACATCATCAAGTAGTTACTCTAGTACTAACATGATTTGCGAAAAAGGTAGACGATATACGAATCCATGTTCAAATATCCGTGTAGATTGACAAACTATTCGTTAGTTGTTTGTATGTAGTCTTAAAGGTCTTTAACCTTTGCCTTCATTGGTTATTCCCTAATGCATTGCATTATAGTTTCTGTCGCTCGTAAAAAACAACACATTCAATGATTCCACCACCAACCAGAGAAATTTAAAGGTAGCTAATGGAAGGGTGGGGGCAAGCTCCCCACCCCTCCCCCCCCCCCCCCCCCCCCCATATAACTCAAACTACTAATTTTGATCAACCCTACTTCCCCAATTTCCTTTTAATTTGACTTCTTTCGAGGTAGACATATTCAATTGTTAGTTTGTCGTTGTCGGATATATGAGGCCGTGTAACCAGCCCCCCCCCCCCCCCCCCAACTTCCTTCACATTTTTGGGTGCTTGTACGCAGATGATCGTTTAGATAAAAAATTGTTTCCATTAAACATTCGTCATTTGGAATTAATGAAGTTTACTGCTTAACTATGTCTCCATTTCATGATCGTAAATGTCAAACAAAATACTACAACCATGCAAGCTTGTATAACTATTGTACACATCTAATCCATTATTCGTTCCAATGCGCTGACTCAGTCCCATCAGAATGCACTTAATTGGACGTGTTATCTATGTGCAACTTCCTTGCCATCCTCTTGTGAAGAACGTGGACGTTGAGGTATCTACAAGTATAAAGTGCTGCTATCTTTATATACCCAGGGGGTGTTTCACAAAGATCCTAAGTTGAACTTAGCACTAAGTTGGACTTAATTATTATGGAAAGCCGTGTGTAGCCTTAAAATAAAATACATTCAAAAGCAAAAATGCAAGTATTTTAGTCTTTCATAAATTTTACATGAAGAACATGAAATCTCCTTAATAATAGAAAAATATTCATGATTTGAATCAACATTTTATGCCTTTGAAAAAAGGACTTTTACAAAAAGTTTTCAAAGAAACTAATTGCTTTCCATACTTTTTAAGTCCAACTTAGAGTTAAGTTCAACTTATAGATCTTTGTGAAACACCCCCCTGGTGTATAAATGGCTACCGTGGTGGGGTGTTAATTAGCACTGCGCCATTGCCAGCATAGTATGGTTAGTATGCTCCTCAGGGAGTTGAGAAAGTACGCAATATCATTTTGTGGGATTGAACTGTACCTGATGACCATGGGTAATAATAGCACCAGGATTGTTACATCGTGACAGACTGAGTGCGCTCTATAAGTGGCCACTATTATGATTATTATTATCATTTTAGTATATTATGTGTATATTATATTATTTTATTACGTCAGTCTCGTGGTATAAAGAGTAGCGAAGTGTGAGGTCCCAGTTATTCGTTGCAATGGATAGTAGTTCTAAATAATGTCAGGCAAGCCATAAATCTGTGCCATAGCGATTGCTAAGAAGGTCGCGGGTTCGATGTTTGCTTCGTCATGTGATTCACTAAAAACATGATGATGTTTCTGAATTAGTCCTGCATACATTGTAACCCTATAGGAACATTCATTTATTTAGTAAAACAATATAGGCTATCCCAACTAGATTTGGGGTTGATAATTATCGACCTGATGGTACTTGTTCGATTTTATTTTACATTTAATTGTATTAAAGATAAAAGTAAAATAAATATATATTGTCACGTTTTCAAAATAATACAAAATGTATAGTGGTTATACAGTCAAAACTTAATCTTGTCCAAGGTACTTACATAGATATTACGTCTAAGAAACAATTACTCGCTACCATAGGTAATAGCATTCAAACTAACTAATAGATCTGTTCAATACCTAGCTGGCCTTGCTTGAAGTGATGAACTGATGGCGTCTTCTAACATTCTGATACAATAGCGATGTAAGCATCTTCCATAGATTACTGGTAGAAATCAACGAATAAGCTTCCATTCAATATTATTATTTGAAAATAAGTAAAATTATTTAAGGGCTGTAGGTCTTTAAGGTGTTAAATTGTGTCGTATTTTGTTATGTTTCCGCAACTGTTGTATTATTCCAATAAATCCTCAAATAATTATGTACGGTTTTCTTAAATACCTTTTTTTGTTTATTTCGTAGTCCATCAGCTAAAAGTGATGCATAAAGAAACCCAGGGTGGTGTGAACATGTCTCACTTTATATTTCAGCAGTATCATTTTCACGATTATAAGCTAATTTGCATATTAATGGAGCCAACGGTAAATATCAAATACCCAAGGGAACATACATATATAGGCGCTAATGCCATGTTTGATTCTGCCTGGTGATAGACTGGGACAGATGAGGTTCTAAAATACTTCTAAACATACTGCTGTTCCTTTAATGCTTCACACGGACTATTCTTGACGGAGTCCATCAATCATGATGCGCTTTCTTCCTTTAAAGAGACGTATCTTCCTTCTTAAATATTCTTCTTACACGAGTCCAAGCAAAGTCTTGTGTCTATAATGAAATTCGTAGCCCATTTTTGCATTTAGCTATTGATCCTTCACTAGCCCTAATATGTTATGTTTTACTCTGGTGATACTGGTAAAGAGTAGGTCCTCAAATATCTCTATTCGCATTGCTATTCCTCGAATTCTTCACCCGGACCATTCTGAATCGGATCCATTACCATGATGCGTTTTTTTTCCACCTAGATACGTATGTCTTCCCTCTAACTCAGCTTTGGGTGTTCCACTAAACACTAAAAATCGATTTTAGGATTGATTTGTAGTGATTAAGAAATGCTAAACAAATTTAGTGTTTAGTGAAACAACCCCCTGGTCTGCTAACATGGCACATATCGGTTTTCGTGAGGGTCCATCGTTAGTTTTTGCTTTCCTCTCTGGATCAAACAATATATTTCCACCTTCAGACGGTCGAGAGTGTCCTCTCATAACCAGGCGAAGTCTTCATCTATGCATTGGGGCACCACTTTTTAGGACATGGTCTATGATTTATGGCTGTATAGAGTCCCAGTGGATTAGTGTTGTCTTCCTTGATGCAGCCCTATATATCGTAAAACTTCGCCTATAGGCGGTACTGGTTCAATAGGGTTGTCTCAACTTTACATGATTATGCTATCATGAATATTCATTAAGACCTGCTCGAAGATCGTTGACAAAGGGCTAGATACATATTCATTATACTAGATCCTTGTGGACGCGGCTGGGGCTGTTGATTAATACCTGCTAATACTGTGAGATAGTAGCGCCTATAGGCGAAGTTTTACGGTATGCATCAACATGTGAATCGAATTTGATGAGACAGCACGTGGTCTATAGTAACCTTTTTTAAAAACAAAATTGCATGTTCAACTTTCTTGTTATCTTCCAGGTTTATTCATCTCTTGCCGACTGCGCAAGGACGTCTTCGCCTACCCTTTATCTCTTCACACATAGTCCGCTGCATCAGCAAGCACCATGGCTGACGATCCGGAACAATACTTGATGTTGGACAAGAAGCAGGAGAGCGCGTCCTCACAGTTCGACACCAAGAAGATGTGCTGGATCGCCGATGACAAGCAGGGCTTCATCAAGGGTGAGATCATCAGCACCAAGGGAGAAGAAGTCACCATCAAGACCGTGACCGGAAAGGTAAGGATGAACTCACATCAAGCCCGTGTATAAACGCACATAGATCCGACTCGACCCAAACCGACCCGACCCGACCCGTTTTTAAGTAATGCTGGAGTCTGGCCGATCAGTTAAAGGGGTAGTTTAGTTTTGGTAGAGCGGGCGCTGCACATCACAATTTTTTTGTGAGGTAATGAAAAACTGAGTGTCGAATTTGAGAGAACATGCAATTTTAATGGCAGAATAAACTTTATTTGGTCAAAATCGACCCAGAAACGGCTGAAATATCAATAAATATATCTGATCTTATAATTATTTGGGGCCCAAATAATTAGATGATTTTTTTCAAAAAATTCAAAAAATGCTTGCACTTTTTCAAAAATGTTCAAAAGCGTTTTTTAAATAGTTGTTGATGATCTCTCTATTTAATCATTATTTCAATAAAACATCACATGCATAATTTTGTATGAAAAATGGTTAAAACCAATGCCTTTTTAGAAAGCGCCCTCTTGTGTTTTAATGGCTCTTTTTGAATGATAACGGGCTTTTAACTTAGTCGTTTGTAATTTTGTATACCTTTCGAGTATGGTGGAGTTATAACTATTAGTTTATAATGTTACTGTCCTGGTTTTGTTACTAAAGTTCAGCCTTACCAAAACTGTACTACCCCTTTAAAGCCGACTCAACATGTTGAATCGGCCCCGACTGACGTCCGAGGCAACACACATTGAACTGATCCGACTGTATGCAATTCGGATTGGGTCGAGTCGACTCTGTGTGCGTTTGGCATAATACGCTCAACAACCCAACAAACGAATTATGCAATTTATAAAAACATATTCATATACATGGCCGATAAAGCGCTGCTCTGCGGCGACCGGTATACATGTATTTTTCGTCTTAACTATTTTGACAAAAACAATGAAATAGAAATGGATTTAAATTACATAGGCTTGTGAGGACATTTCACAGAGCTACAAGATGGTATATGAAACAGTTGCTTTTCGAACCTGTCTACGACCCGATTGTCGACTAATAATTAGTTCGTATCGTTCTGTATAATGTGTAAATAATAATTATTGTGTCCAAAGTATTGTTCAAAGATAACAAAGAATACTTGAAGTAGAAATTGACATGGAAAAGGATTGTTAATTGCAAAGGACGTTTTATTGGTAAATGGATAATATGCACAGTGGGCATTATACGAGTATTTGGGTTATAAACAAGATAAGTTTTTGTTACAAAATGAGATGCAACAATTGGTCTACATCATAAAGTAATTCATTAACTTCATAAGACTTGTCAAAACAGTGACATTTAAAAAAGGCCAATCAAATATTTAAATCATCGTAAGACCCCTTCTAAATAAGGTGTGAACGTTTTTTGGAAAATAACACTATTTGTAATGGGTGAAAAGGGGTGAACATTAATGTCCGGGTTTATCCAGATCGGTTTCAATTTTAATCTTAAATATCTCCATAATTAGGGAGACATTTGAAAAATGAAAATGGTATATCTCCCGCGATGAGAGGTTTTGTATTTGTTGAAAATCTAACACAACGGCAACTCATTAGTCTATCTGCGTTACATTATAAGATGTGTTTATCGTAAACGAGTTAAGTAGTTGCGTGAGATAACAACCGTTTGACTTAATCATTATAATTGGGTCCGTTGTTATGTAATCTTGGAGGGTCCTGAATGTAAGGAGTGGCGTCGGATACAGGAACACGAACGAAGGGCAAACACGTTACTGCGGTAGTCCAGTCCAGCGATGGGAATAGATAACATACCCGAGAATATTGAAAGAACAAATCTGGACAAACTATCTAAAGACGAACAGAAAACAACAGGGCATGTACAGGAGTAGATGGACGTAATGATAACAATGAGTACCTAGATTTACAGGGTAGTGGTATGGGCGGATGGAGAAAGGGAGGGAGGGAGGAAGGGAGGGAGGGAGGGAGGGAAGGAGGGGGGGGGGGGGGGTGTTACGCCTTACTCCTCTTGATTCTATCCTGATCTAAACAATGGTTCGGCGCGTCAGTTATAATTACAATTAATTTCAATATAATTCGTATTATCCATTTCAATATATCCAAATCAAATATATTACAAAATAGATATCTACATTTTACTATCAAACCTGTGCATGATAATAACCATACAGGTGATATAAGGTTTATGTGTTTTGTCTGAAAAAAAAAATTCATCGTAATTATTCACTGTTATTTAGGCAGGTGGCTGCTTTAAACAGGTGGCACTAAGGCAGATTTGTCTGTTATCCTTTTACAGGGATAGTACAGTTCTGGTCAAACTTGAATGTTAGTAACCTTAACTTGCACCATATCATTACAAACTGATACGTTATATATCCGCCATGCGTAAAAGGAAGACAAACTTACAAACGGTTAAGTAATAGGCCTGTTATTATCAAAAACAAAATTTTATAATAATGATTCAATAGAGAGATCATCAAAAACTATTTAAAAACCTCTTTGATAAATTAAAAAAAGTGTAGGCATTATATATTTTTGGGGGCATCCGATAAATGAGGGTTCCAGATTGATTCCAATCGGATATATTGATATTTCAGCTATTTCTCAACCGATTTTGGTGAAATAAAATTCTTAAAATCCTTAAAATAATTTGCTCTCCCAAGTATTACACTTACTTTTTTCAGCAACTCACAAATTAATAATTTCCTGAAGCGCCCTTTAAACCAGAGCTGTACTATCCCTTTAAATTTGTCGAATTCGACCCAAATCACTTATCTTCCACGTTCCTCTTGAACATTGTTATTGAGATATTAATGATTGCATTAAAAGCGTTCCGGAACACTGTTCGATTGTAGTCAAACTAACAAAATGGGCAGTAGGTGATCAATTCTGAAAAATATTCACCCCTTTTCAATAGGTTAAAAGGGTTCTTTTCCTAACTTTGTTGTTTAAACAATCACACATCATTCAGAAGAACCTTACAAAACCAAAAATTATTATACAATGATTGAAATCTAAAATCTAATTGTCATTAAACACCTTATGAAGTTCCAACGAATAACATTTCTTTGATTTTATTTGATTTAATTTGATTCAATTTGATATGATTTTCTATGATATAATTAAATTCGATTGATTTAATTTGATATAATTTAATTTAATTTGATTCAATTGGATTTGAAATGATCTGATAGGATTTGCTATGATATGATATAATTCGATTAAAATAATTTGATATAATTTGATTAAATCTGAATTGAATTGATATGATACGATTTGATTTGATTTGATTTGATTCACAGCAAGTGACACAGATGAAGGACGACCTCCAGCAGATGAACCCTCCCAAGTTTGACAAGATCGAGGACATGGCCGGTATGACATACCTCAACGAAGCCAGCGTACTGGAAAACCTGCGACAGAGATACTACTCTGGTCTCATCTACGTGAGTCATATACTTTAATTATTCTCCAGTCCACTTTTCCTTTTATCAAATAATGTGATTGAGTAAAGACATGATCAAACATGGGGAAAAAAGTCGAAATAACTGGGGAGGAAATTGATTAATTGATTGATTGATTGATATATTGATTGATTGATTGATTGATTGATTGATTGATTGATTGATTGATTGATATATTGATTGATATATTGATTGATATATTGATTGATTGATTGATTGATTGATTGATTGATTGATTGATTGATTGATTATGTTTGTGTATGTGTACGTGTTTGTTTGTTTGAGTGACATATACATTAATCCCACGTTACATATATGCATTAGCTTTATTGATATTGACATGCTGGGTAAAATGACACTGGTTACCTCCCGGACAGGCCCCCAATAAGTGTTACGCAGGGGGCTTTTACCCGCTTCCTGATATATTCTAGAGCTGTCACGGAGTTAAAACACGGCACAATACTGCCTACTGGTAGGTAGTGGGTTCAATACAACAATTTATTGCAGAACACACAATCTAAACCAAAAAAGTTCCTAGTTAATTTCGAAATCGAAATAAATGTAAAAGGTCCAATACATTTATCATATGGCACTGCAAATCATACAACACCAGCATAATGTGTTTCGGTATAGCGCTCACTACATCGTATACTAGTCTACTACAAACCCTGACATACCAATATAGCCAACTTGAGGGTTATGGTCACCATACTATGTAGGAAAAGAAAATGCAGTGATTCAATAATGGACCCTACCATGATTCGATCATGTTTGTAGCTCTAGGGGTAGACTTATGTCAAGGCCCCCACGCTTACGAATAGTTTCGGTGTACATCGGGAATGAAGCGAAAGACCGAGCACGCTGCCGAGGTGGCAACTCAAATCTCGTGCGTGGTGTACATGATTGTATTCTGCATTATAACTGACTATTGGTAAATTATAAACCTCACAATTTTCCTTACAATCGTAACAGCCACCAAGTACCGTGTACGGTACTGGGCTAACATGGCTAAAGGCTTCTGCATTATATACTGACTATTGGTGAACCTCACAGCATTCCTTACTATCGTAATAGCCACCAAATACCTTGTCCTGGACCAAAGGCTACTCTATAATTTGATCAAGCTCGCATGGGCGTGACCGGTGTGACGCCACTACGCCCTGGTCATAGTCGTATTACTATATAGACGAGTGACGTCTATACAAATTGGCCAAGCAGACGGTCCTTTCTAACAAAGTTTAGCCTAATGCTTTCTTCAGATTTTCACAGTCAGATTTGCTTGTACCATGCTAGAGAGGTATACTTGTAAAGCCAGCTTTAACATTATAGGCTATACTGCGCAATACTAAATGCGTGTAATAGAGGTCCCGCGGCGTGACATTGCATGCTCATATTTTTTTTCTTCAAGACTTCAAACTCTGTAATATTCATCTATATGTTTAAAAGAATATATTTGAAGAAAAAACATATCGTTGATGATATTAAAGATGTTTTTATTTAAGATAAATATACATGAATACTCAAACATGAATTTGGACATGACTAATCGCCAAACAGAATTAGATAACGACAACAACGACATCAACAACATACATTTAGGCTTTTTATTTTTAAATGGATAGTTGAGTATTGGTCAAACTTAACTTTAGTAACCAAAACCTGCATCAATACGATACAAAGTAATAGTTATACTTTCACCATGCTCGAAAAGTATACACAATTATAAACGACTAAGTAAACCCCTGTTATCATTCAAAAAGAGCGTTACAACTCAAGAAATCACTGGTTTTAGCCATTTTTCATACAAAATTGTGCATTTAATGTTTTGTTAAAATAATGACTCTATAGAGATATCATCAACGACTTTTTAAAAACCTATTCAGATTTGTTTCCAAGTAGTCTTTAAGCATTTTTAATTTGCTTTCTAAATAGTCTAAATATCCCCCGGTGAATGTCGGTGAGAATCATTTGAATAAAAATATACTTATGGATATTTTAGCCGTTTCTGAACCAATTTGATCAAATAAAGTTTATTTCTGGCATTAAAATTGTATGTTCTTTCAATTTGACAGTCAGTTTTTCATTATCTCAAACAAAATATACTCAACACTACCTTTAATTAGTTATCGCCTGATTTTGTTAAACAATATGCTATAACAATCAATAGTGGTCCGTTATTGGTCAAACTGGTTCGTTCATTTGGTTGAAATTTAACAGTTTATAAATTACAATGTTTTTTTTTTTCAAAATGTATACATTTTCAACATTTTTTGAACTAAATTAGTTTTAAAGACACCAAAAACTTAAGATCCGCCAATCAATGAGTCATTTTATTTCTATAATTTCGTTATTTCCGGTTGTAGCCCCACAATCATGTACATGACAGGCATTTCTTGTTTACTTAGACATCAAGTTCTACACGAAAAATTACAAGATAAAGCGTTGTTTTTCTCCCCAGTGCCCATAATAACACTACAATATTCATGATTGTATATGGTTCGTTTTATATGCAGAACAGATCGAAAACAAGCTTAGCTAATTCGTTTTTAGCATTTACCCGCTATTCCAATATTGTTACACACGCGGTTTGTTTGCCGAGACGCTAACGGGCATTAATGATTGCAAACTTTGGGTAACGGTTTCGTGTGAGGCGTGCTCTTCATTTTAAACGAACATATATAGAGGTCCTTCCGATGACACGGTAAACCCGTGACAACACTTATTAGTGGTCATTTGGGCGTCTTTTTGGTGATCCTCAATATTATTTGAAAGGGATGCATAAATCATAGAATGTATTACAGTCTTGTTTTCGAGAAAAAGTAGGATTTTTAACATTAGCGTGAACCAACCAAGCCTTGGTTTCAAACCATACTAATAATGTTTAATTAAAAAAGAAAAATATTAAGAATATATCCAGATATATTCAGCACACAGCCACAACTGGCATTGTCCTATTGAAATACAATATAAAACTATGAATATTAACGTGTTATTGATTGATTTCCCTAATTAGACAAAGTGATAGGAGTTGTATTTATAGATTTTGTTTGAATCATTTACCTATTCAAGATAAGTTGAAATGCACCCCATTTCCTCTGTCGTTGAAGACCATGACAGGTAACACAGACGAATACATACATGATAAATTATGTAGCTAATAAAGGTATATAATTGAATTAAAATTATAAAAAATACAGGCCCTAAATTAACACAATGAAGAGTTTAATTCTACCCAAAATTTACAGACTGTATAAAAGAAGCTTTTAATAATATAATTTCGTGATTTTGTTAGTACTGACAAAAAGCACCGGGTCCAATTTTAGCCTTTAGCCTCATGTTGTATTGCGGAGTTGAAACAAGGGCGTCGATTTCTTCTCGCCATTGGGGGGGGGGGGGGGGGGGGGGGGGGGGTATGAAACGTCATTTTCGACCATCATCGGCGAGAGAGTAAATGCGACCAACCTAGTGTCCAGGATTTTATGACCGGGGGGGGGGGGTAGGGGACAAATAGTAAATTAAAATGAACGGGCATTTTCTGAGTTAGCTGTTCAGAAATGTTCAGATTATGATGTGCACATTGCAAGCACCCTGCTTGAACCCTGAACTAAATCAGTCAAGGGATACTGCCCTCACATTATAATCTCAATAGGGGGTCCAGGGGGTGGAGCCCCGGAAGCTTTAGGATTTTGAATATCAAGAACTAAAGATGTTGTTCATAATTATGTCGATACGTAAAACCGTTACGTATCAAATAGTATGTTGAATGTTAGCTCATAGCCCCCGGAAGATTTTTGATTTGGGCAGTTTAGCACTCTCAAGATGTAGTTTAAAGAACTTTCACAAAATGAATGAGAGGGTGTAATGTCCTTTCATTATAATGTTATTTTATATTTCTGAACCCCAAATATTGGGGGGATGATAATACAGGCCATCCCCCGCACCTCAAATATTGGGGGGGGGGGGGGGGGGATATATCCCCCATCCCCCCGTGATCGACGCCCATGGTTTGAAATAATTATGGTATTTCAGCACCGAATGCGCGAACACTGTATAATGGACTAATAGGAAGAATCGAAGGCTATTTCAACATGGCTATACATCTCTAATTTACTACAGCAAAGCAGAGAGCAAACACGAACTAAATACAATGAGATAACATTATGGTTGCTAAACTAATGTGTCAGCACAGCCTTGATTTAGGGTTTATCGGCAAAGTAAACAGACAAAACTAAGACTCTTGCAAACTATCACAATGGTAAAGATGAACTCCCCAATATATAATTTGTCCATGTGCATTTATACGTCTCTGGTAAATTTACAGTGTATACTGACCATGTCATCCTGTATAAATATATTCAAATAAATCAATAAAATTAAATAAATCAATAAATAAATTTGTATACAGTTGTTGCGAGAAATGTTAACCTTTTAATTTGTATATTTTGTCATTTTAAAATTATTTTAGTTCGCACCGACTGTAGTATACAAAGCATTCATATAATTATGAGACATGCTTTATGCAGGATGTTGAAAAGCAAAAATACACGCGTAAGCTCCGCTCATGTACTACAATCATTCTAAAAACTCTGTGACGCTGCCCTCTTTAGTATAGTGTGGGTGTTTTTCAAAAATAATGTTCAGTAAATTAATCCTATACTCTGTAATGTTTATAATTGTGTTTTCAGAAAATAAATATACATAATAAAATAAATGTTAGATTATGCTAAGCATTTCCAAATACTTGTATATTACTATTAGCACGACTATTTTCACACACACATAACATACACACGCATACCCTAGGTATGCAGCTAATATCGCCTACGCACATGACGTACCGCTGTGTCTCATGTTATTAAATCTCTCACTACCAAATTGGGAAGATGCCATTGACTTATCATGCACATAATTTGGCGTTTGGAATTACAGGGTTATCATGGGTTTTACACGGGATAGCAACCTATTTCGTGTGTAGTCTTGATCCTAACCCCATGTAGCCAATACCGTATAACGACATTTCTTTATTAGTCCAATTATATCGCGCTGCGACTGCATATTATAACTAAAATAGAGCGCAGAAATATTTAGTATAATTATGGTATCGTTTTGGAAACTGTTTATAGGTATGGGTGTTCATGTACTACCACATTACATTCCATGTACATGTAACTTGCGTTTTCTCATTCCAAATCTATGTTATTATGTGTCTCTAATAACTTTTGTTCCACTTTAAAGGAAAATTACGAATTAATACTGATTTTATATTATATAGAAAAATTCTTTAATGTTTTAGTATATTATAATAATGGAGATATTTTTAAGAATGTGAAAGAACTTATATTTTCTATAAATTAGCAAAAAGATTTACAGATTCTTTAGAAGAGCAATATTAGTACTGATAGTTTACATGCGAAATAGATTTGATCTATTCAATCAGTAAAAAATATGATGTTTAGTATTTTGATAATTATTATGTTGTTCACGTTTTGTCATTCTTCGTTAATTGAAGCTGATTGCAATATTTGATTGTATCATTTATATAGAAAGATGTTGATTGTTACCTTCTTGTATCTATCTGATAGGATGTAAACATGTACGTTCTTATACTTAGTAAGAGAGAACCTTTCCTTTACAATGCTTTTAAAATTTAAATTGCTCTTATATTGAACATACGAATGATTTGTAAAGCATGGCCTGAAAGTGCGTTGGTTCATCTTATTATTGACTTTACAGTTCTCTCGTAAACAATTTGCGTTGTGTTAGAACCAACACCTCAGAATAAGTTATCAATGTTAACATTCATAATACAATTAATTAAACGAATTCTCAATTGATGCCACATCAAATTAAGAAGTTTATACTTATATTTGAATTGTCACACGTGTGCAAGACTTGATTCTTATTGGCCGTTCCATGACAAATAGTTTTAATCGCTTTAGAAATGGTTGTAACATGCACATGTACAATAAAAACACAAGTGATGAAAGTGAAAAAAGTTGTTGGATCAAAAGGTTATCCGATTTGTAACACTGCGGCGATGAAAAGAATCGGTAAAAAAAAAAAACTTTTGTTGAATGAATAGATGAGCCGTATAAACATATGTATACTGTCTGAGACCTATAATTATGTTCTTGAGATAGAATAATAGACGAGTGCGTGATTCAAGAATTGTGTACACTACTCTTCAGAGGTGCTATTCTGACTCATGCACTGACTGAGGGGGGTAAACAAATTGACACAGTGACTGGTAGAGGGGGGCAATAAAACACCCCTAAACGATATACCAGAGTCTTTGACGTTTACCACAGTTGATGCGTGTGTCATTATTCACGGTGCGTCTTGGTACTGGTCAAGTTGAACTGTCAAAAGTTTGAAGTTTCCTTTTGCAATTCTTGCCGTAAATACCTTAGAGCCACCAATGTTTTTTTTTTTTTCCTGTACATGGGCGACACATTGACACTGGGTATGGGGGCAATGAAACACCCCAAAACGTTTCCCCATCATGCAAAGCTGTAAACGTTTGCTTACAGCTGGTGCGTATAATAGGTACTCTGACATTGGTCAAGTTGGACTGTCAACAACTGAGAATTTTTTGTCATTTTGGCCTAGATAACTTCAATGCCTACATTTAAACTGTTTTAAACATTTTAAAACTGTGTTAAAAAGCTGTTAAAATCAAGAGCCACTGATGCAATGTTGAATAATTTTGGACATATTACATGTAAATACAACAACTTATTTCTGATATGCAATGCCTATTATATAAATCAATGATTTGATATCACTTTATTGTAAATTCAACAAAGGAACAAGAGTAAAAGTGAACAGACTCTTACATAGCCCAGGACATGACGCATAACTGTCAATGCAGGGCTTAAGCGTGATACAATATAATAAATTACGTAACAATTTACTGAATAAAATGAATTCAATCATCATGTTAAGTATATGTATTTCTAATTCAATTCAATAACAAAAGACACATCAGGAATAAAGAAGTCATATCCTTAAGCATCAACAACAACAATAATTGCTAAATATCAAATACCATTTTAAAACAATTTAAGTATCATACTAATTTAAATTTCAATGTGAAACCTAGTGAAAATACTATAATGAATTATGAATGCATGCCAAATCTTGGGCCATTTATATCCAATACTCCGAATCAGTCTTTCAAATAATTATTATTCAAATTAATTACAATATAAAACTAGCATCAGAATATATTAACATTAAGCGAACAAAATGGAAAAAGTAAACCTACAGCGACTTTACTCAATATTGGGATTCTTACTTTAACATTCCTATTTAATAAAATGAATGCTTATCGTGAACGATACATTTATTGAATACCAGTAAACTTACAATAAGTCACACATTTTCTGAAAAAAATGTTATTTGTATTTTTGTTGAAGTACACAAATATTATGCACAAAATTATACAATATAATGAAGAATTATAAGATGTCCATCTATAGTATATTAAATAAGTCATTGCACTTAAATTTTTGTTTGACATAAATCAAATCAAATACATTTCAATAAAATAATCTAATATGTTGATTTACAGTTTGTTGGAAATACACTATAAGTATTTTTAACAAAGATGTTAAAACTATTTGAAATGTCTGCATATATATATACACTAATCTTCTTGAAAGTCTACTTATGTTTCTTTCACGTCAGTTAGCGGTGCTATTATGGAATAATGTATTTAGGCCCCAGTATATGTTAATAACAGTTTTCGCGTTTACAGTTTTTCGTTATGAAACCTAATTGAAAAGAACAAAGCAACGTTACATTATGTGTCCATGTGTCCGAAGGAGTTAATTAAAATGCTTTCACGTCAGTTAGCAGGGTTACCCTGCAGTATATGATATTGCATTTAGACTTTAGTCCCGAAAGTAATATACCAATACCGATTTCGCTTTTGATTGTCACTCCCGAAACCTGGGAAAGGCAAATACAAGAACATTTGATATGTGTCCATGCGACTGAGCGAGTTGATTATAATTCTGTCACGTCAGTCAGCCGTCTCATTAGCAATCTTTGACAGTTGTCACCGACACGAAACACGATCGACGGGCCAAAGGGTTCCTCATTAACCTTTCCCGCACTGCGGGAACATGTGCAAGTGAGGGAGCGAAATTTTAACCCCTTTAAATCTCTCTCATATAAGCCCATAATTGAAACTAGCATTATGGGTTGCAGGCATACACATACAGTGCACATGCGCATCATGCACTGCTCGTCATGAGAGGGTTAAAGGGACACATCTGTCTAGCAGAGCGGGCGCCCTTTTAACCCGTAACCACTCAAATAATTGCGATGCCTATATATTTTATACCGGGTACACACATATTCCCCGTTTGCAATGGGTTTAGTCAGACGTATTGCGTTCAACATCTCTGAGCCAGTGAGCCCAGACAGTGTAGGGTTTGGACGAGCGAGAAGAGGATATGGACTAGGGAGGGTAAGACTTAGGCTAGCGCGACGCCGAGACTAAATATGGGCATGGCTGCGGCTGCGCATGACATAGACTGCATTCCTCGCCCATACCGCTAGGCCGCCCGCCCGCGGTCTGTGGCGCGCCGACGAACGAGGTCTTGGAAACCAGTAGGGGTCATGCCTTAACATAGATCACACAGATTGCATAATAATTTAGGATCCGCTGTATGCTGAAAGGTACATAGTATTATGTATACACTCTATGGGATTCGTAGTGGACGGGTGTAGGTGGGTTAATGTAGTAACGCAACTACATGGCACAGTACATAATAGTTATTGGGATGATGAAAAAGACGATGACCGACATTTATAAAAACCAGTATAAAAAGTGAAATAAATAACAAAAACGCCTTATTTCAACGTATGTTTTTAATACAAATTTATAATAATCACCATTTCTCATTGTACATGTAGACGTGGCATACATACCCATTTGAAAAACGGATGTGTGTGTGTGTGTGTGTGTGTGTGTGTGTGTGTGTGTGTGTGTGTGTGTGTTAGTATTTGTGTGTGCGTATGTGTGTGTGCGTGAGCGTGTATGTTTGTGTATGTCTGTATTTAGGTTTGCATGTATTAAAATACTAAAGAAAATTGTTAAATTTATAGCTAATGTAGCATTTAAAAACTTGGTAATAAGTACCAGTCATACGTCTTAACATATTGAAAATTGTATTCCCTTATGACTCAACACTACGTGCCTTGTGCATCCATGAAATAACATAATTTCTTCAGAAATGCAATTTATGATATTATGTTGTTATCAATTTATGTCTAATTAATAGAAAACATGTTAAATATATCATACGAGGAATCGTGTGTTATGTATTATTGTTAGGGGCACTAATTATGTGATAACTTATAACAAAGAAAATTATAGCAAATTTCAGTTTGCTTTGTTTTGTTAAAAAATGTAATTAGTGATTACGTTTGACTTTCTTTCTTTTTTCTGGTATAGACCTACTCCGGTCTGTTCTGCGTGGCCATCAACCCATACCGTAGACTGCCCATCTACACCGACAAGGTTGTACTGCTGTACAAGGGAAAGAGGCGTGCTGAGATGCCTCCTCACATCTACTCCATCGCTGATAACGCTTACCACGACATGTTAGTTAGTAAGTTATGATGTTCCTAACTTTGCTCTCCATAAGCTTAGATGAAATATGATTATCATTATAGTGATAATAATAATAATGATGATAATAATAATTATGATAATAATAGTGATAATAATAATAATGATGATAATAATAATGATGATAATAATAGTGATAATTATAATGACAATAATAATAATAATAATAATACTTATTAGCATAACAATACAAAATTATAATAATATTCAATGTATATTTCATTTTCCCTGCATAGACCACGAGAACCAGTCCATGTTGATCACGTGAGTATTGAATATTAATCGCCAAAGACATTTATTGTGCTATAATGTACGGTACTGCGAACTGATATCTACAAATATTACGCAATTTTATATTTTAATGTCACATGTGATTAAAAAGTTCGCAATTTAGCTAATGTATACTTTCAAACTATTTCAGTAAATAGGCTAAGGTGTGTATGTCTCAGTATTTGCGTGTTATACACATATCATTGATGAAACCTCTTATCAAATTCAAACTATTTTTTATATGTATGTGTTTCTTAACCTTTTCTTATCTTCATATAGCAGCTTATGACGTCATCTAGACCAAACTGCATGTTTTAAAAATGTTTTAATAATCTCGAGTGATATTTTAATTCACGGATCTCATTAATTTGTGGTTTAAGATAAAGGGTAATTCTGTAATTTTGGTAGTTGTTAAATTCTAATTCATTATTTGCAAAGGTGTTTGTATTAAAAGTACCATGTCATGTCTCCTTATAAAAAAAACACTTCTTCATAAGTATGTGCATATATGAATCAAGAAATACGTTTGAAAGTTTTTGAACATTTACAAATTGTTGCTGACAATTTTAAATTTGTCGTGCAAATCCGAGCAAAAATACACAAATTAATAATCATGATTTTTATCTCAATTATACGCTTTATACTTTTTCGAGATTGTTGAAAAACATTTTACCTACAACATAAACATGGTCTGCTGTTGGACATGGTATTTCTGGTGCAACAATAGGGTGTTATTATTAATTAATTCCTAATTTATGTTTGCATTGTCTTCGTATATTATAAGGTTCTTGTGTCAAATTAGGTGTGTATACTGTAATTTCTTTATAGTACTGTGTAAAATGCAGATCTGTAAAAAATGTTAAGAAATACTTCAGGTTTTGTAACTCTTAATAGCCGAGCTCAGATAGTATCGCTTCTTCTTTAGTTAGTACGTTCGCTCTGCGATGAACGGCAAGATAATACACAATGTTACGATCAAAAGTATTAATTATTGAAGATCGTACTCTAAGCTCAGCTATGTTGTTAATTTTGTTTAATGATGTATTTTATATCAGTTTAGAAACGACTCTCCGTCCCATTTCAGGCATGAAAACATAAGAATATTGTAACACATATGTCTATATCTTCCATCTATCCCATCCATGCATTTTGGCGAAAATAAGTGCACTCAAATGATCTACTGTATTTCACATAATTTGCCAAATTCAGCTTATTTGACGCATTTTTAAACAAAACAAATATAATCCCGAACACTGCCAGTTCCCAAACGCTTCTTGCATCCTTTTTAAAATGTTTTTCCGGAACTTTTTTTTAAAAACAAAATGTATGCCTTGAGATCAGTTGTGCACGAAATTGAATGAAATTGATCATCAAATCACCCGAATAAACAACAAAATTCTTCCTGTAAATTGTTGGTCGAGCATTATCTTCCTCTCGACCAAGGCATGATAAAAATATTGAATGCAAACATTCTGGATAATTATGCAGGTTTAAATCAAATTAAAACGCCCGGCTCTTAAAACATGAATGAAAAACAGCAATTACAAGATGATCTGCTTAATGTCAATCTTGTACATTTTTTGCATGAGCTTGCTATTATGGATAAAAATGACCGCATCATGCATCATCAAAATCAAAAACAGGAAATCACGTTTTTGGAAGTGCGCATGATTTAGATGCATACAACCGCTCATTCACTCACACTTACTCCAATATTAACCCCTTCCTTATTCTCTTTAACCATTTAAAAAAAATAGTAACTGATTTGCTTTTTATTCTATGTTTTAAACATACGAATGACCATGCAATTCTCTTCTATTTTCTTGCTTCCAATATCAAATGCCCCCCATATCAACAACTGCAACATACCAAATCCTTCCACCCTTTCTTCGGCTACGCCCGAACTTCCTTCTCCTGCTCCTCCTCTTCCTCCTTCTCCTCCTCTTCCTCTTACTTTACCTGCATTACTCGGGCAACATCTCGCCCTCTCCCCATCCCGCATCAACCTGCAACCAAACGATATTCCACCACTACCAACCATCGCCATCTCAACTACTACTACTACCATTACTTCCATTACCTCCACCCCCACCACAGAGGAGAGTCAGGTGCAGGGAAAACAGAAAGCACGAAAAAGGTCATCCAGTATTTTGCCAACATTGCTAGTGTATCTGGAGTCAAACAGGAAACACCGGAGGGCGGGAAGAAGGTACCAGTACTCTGTCAGTCACGTGATTCGTGCAAAATGCGCGTACTGAATAATACACGCACGTCGTGTATATTATAAGAACGGACGCGTGCTTTCGCGTCTGTTCTTTTTCCGTCGTCGCGCATCGCGCCCGGGGCTACCGCCAAATAACCCTTTAATTTATGTTGTGCACATATACATGTGACAATATCAATATCATTATCAAGATCATGCTTCTTTTGAAGGTAGAAAACATGATACTATTGGGCAATTCAAATAGTTGATACTAACAAAAATTATGATCTGGTAAATATTATCATGAAAATGACTAATTATGATGTACTGGATTTGCTTTTTCTGTACAAGTATGGAATAAGCATTAACAACCCCTTTCAAAGATGTTCATGATTTTTTCATCGACATTTAATAGATATACCAGTATATATATAATTCAAAAGAATCAATACAAACATATATTATTGAAACCAATTGTCACAAGTGGGATGAAATTGAAATTAAAAAGTTGAATTAAATTTAAAAGAGAGTGGGAATAAAAAATTGTAAACATACGTTTTACATTCATACTAGGACAATACAATTTTTTTGTGCATATAATCTTTCTTCCTAACATTTTTAAAGGAATGCAAAGTCGGTGAATATTGCAAATTACGGAAGCCGAAACGTCTTCCAGGGATTATGTGTCCACATGCGCATGCATGGCGGTGGCGCCGGGCACGATGCGCGCTTTGTGGAATTTTGTCACCTTTTACGTCCGCAACTGCGTAGTACTGATGTCTATCTAAGCTCGCCATTGTCTTTGGGCGCGCATCTATGTTACTGTCCTCGTCTTTTTTGTAAAAAAAATAAATTGTGTCGCCAATATCCGCGATATCGTTTGGAACGCCAAATCGTTCGAATCGATATTGCGGAGGCCGACATTTGGTTTGACAAAATTTCCCCACATTATTTTAATTACCAAGCGCGTAAGGCTAGTCCCCTGGGGCCGGGGCGTAGCGTCCAGTGGCGCGGGACTATAGAATTGGTTGAAAATCTTTATTTATATAATAATCATGTGTATGTATACCTAAGGGCAAAATAGACGCAACTGCTTGGTGTTAGTTTGGCAATGTATAATATTGTTTTGAGAAAAGGGGTGATTTCAATTAGCCCAATCTAGGGCTTCTGTTGTATTATCCAGTTACTGCCCAACATATTTATCACTTGGCTAAATATTGCAAAGTGATTGTTAAAAACAATAATTCATTTCTGAATCAAACATTTGCTTTTGCGTTTATTTAGCCCTTAAAGGTACACGTAAGCATGATATTAAAGCGATATGACACGGGTTTAGATCATGCTGTAGGTCGAAGGGCACAGAGGTCACTGATCTTTAAATGGGAGGTCGTTGACCTTTCGTTTGAAGGTCATGACCTTCTTACCAGGAGATGCATAGCATGGCTCTGAATCAAGCACTTCGGTTGAATCAATTATCCCAGAAAATTAAGGATTACCCCCAAAATATTATTTTAAAAACATGATTCAGCTTTTTTGAAATCAATAATTCATTATTGTATTCGATTCGGGAAGGGACTCTAGCACGAGTGACCTTTGATTGAAATGTCAAAGGTCACAGGGGCTACGCCTTTAATCTGACTTCGAACACAACTGAATCATGTTCCTATGGAAACCATGGTTTTTCTTTCTTGCCTGTGGTTGCAAAAAACATGACTCAGACTTTTTGTTATCAATACATTATTGTATTCGATTCGGGAAGGGGCACGAGTGACCTTTGATTGAACATTTTGAAAGGTTAAAGGTCACCGGGTCTATTCCTTTAATCTTATATCGAACACAACTGAGTCATGTTGCCATGAAAACCATGGATTTCCATATCCGTGTCTCCTTAGATACAAGTAGTAACTGTTTGGATATAAATTCATCCTTACTGTGAGGAATACGTTTCGAATACTCGATCGACCGAAAAAATGGTGCTATTCTTTTAGAGCTGCTTTGTGTATGTACATTAGCTAGTCAATGTTTACGGTTACTGTTCACGATATAGGGTTAAACCTTTATACGTTCAACTATAATGTTGTATGTCTATCGGTAAATGTAATGTGTACAGTAAAAATAAGTGTAATTTATGTAAAACTGGTTTATATTTGTAGAATAGGTCTAAGATATTGACTTGTAAGAGCCAATATCAAAAGCTGCATTTCATAGCACATTTATTCGGATATTTATATCCACATTTAATTCAGTAAACGCAGATGCGACATGCTATTTTTAAGAATCTGTGGAACGAAGTAATAAATGCCATATATTTGCTCCTACAAAGATTTTAATTAAAACAGTTGTAAACTTTTATTTAAATCTAATTATAATTATGTACTATAGAACATGATAATATAAATTTCGCGTAATTATTGTCGGGTTTCATCAATGGCGAAGAGAGCATTCGGGAATGACGTCACAAAGGATCTGGACCAATTGCCGTTGAGGGCTCCTTTCAAGAATGTTCCAAGATTGGCATTAGAAATGAACCATGCTGCCAGCAACGGTAACATCACACTTTTCTATGCACAGATCTCTTAAAATAAGACGGGGAAATCATATATTTGTTTGGTTTATGAAGACGTTGAACATGTAATGACGAAAGGCAAGTTGCTTTTGGATGTGTTGACTGGATATTTCAGTTCAAAATTTGTATAGGACTCAAATTTCATCAATTCTTATATTACTTTATGACATTGAAAATTGAAAGCAATTTGACTGAACAAAAAGAAAAGACGATAAAGAAAATAACACTAAATATCCTCAAAGTCTGATTCCAACAGCAACACCATTATTCTTAATTCATCTCTGTCGTACAAAATGTAAATAAAAATTGAACAAAGTTTGCTCGATACGCATGACCGATCAAAGCATTGATCTGCATGTGCGAGAAAAAAACGCATGTGCATCGTCCTTTGTTCCTATTGCAACCATTTTCTTCCACCAATCACGATATAGGGAAACCTCGAGGATCAGGTCATTCAGACCAACCCGCCTCTTGAGGCCTTCGGTAACGCCAAAACTATCAGGAACGACAACTCCTCTCGTTTCGTAAGTATATATACATTACAAATGAAGAACTCAGTTTCAGAAAGGCATTAAATCCACTATCTATAAAATAAAAACATAATAATAATTGAGTTATCCATATCAGTACATGAATAATAATCTATGTAGCTATCTAGAAATAAAAATTCAGGACAAAGTACATAATCAAATTCAAAATATGGAAAGTTCTATTTTCATATTGGCATATGCATGTGTACAAATTTAGACAAAGAAACCCGTTTATTCTCAAAAGTTGGAAAAGTGGATTTAGCGCCTCTTGGAACTAAGCTCTTCAAATATACAAATGAAGAGTTTAATATATGCATACATCGATAGACGCCATTTGTTTAAAACAAAAAGATAATGCACCATGATATAACACAAAAAATTGTCTTGACAATTCAAAAATAAAAGGCTCCATTATACAACACATAATATTGTCTTTCTATCTGAAGAAATTATCGAAAATATCACAGTATCTTTTTTAGGCAGTTTTAATCGCAATTTATTATCTCCAATTGGAAAAAATTAGTTTTATTGGTTTTTGCATTAATTACCATTAATTTGCTTAAATTGTTTTTATTGTCCTGTTCTTTCTTTATTTTGCTCCTTTTCCCCTCACTGTTTACTGCCATTTATCCTTTACCTTTACATTAACAAGTAATGCAAAGTTTTCGTTTGACAAATCAAGATACCACGTTATTCAAAACTATCAAACATGATAATGATAATCTTTTTTTTAATTATTGATGAATGCTGATCTGAGTTTTTCTTCGTTTAAATAATCACTGCCACTAAACGGATAAATATTTCTCGAACTGGTGCTTTCTAATTTATCGAAAGTCTTAGATGTACATTATGTCATTGATAAAATGTACAACCTAAAATTTAATGCGCTTCTTTTGAATATTACCTTTTCGCGTTGTTTACATGTTAATGTTTTGAATAGGTGTGGACATATATATACAAATTAAATTATATAAAATCTTATTGATAATACTGATAATATCATGATTCAAACCATTGTTCAAATTGATTACTAAACCCATCAATAGTTGCATATTTCTGTTTCACCATGACAACTTATACTAACGCTGTATAATTAATGTTCGTGTCCTCCAGGGTAAATTCATCCGCATCCACTTCGGTGCCAGCGGTAAACTGGCCGGAGCTGACATTGAGACATGTAAGTTTAAGCTTTAAGGATGTAACATCAAGAAAAATATATGATTATAATATATAAATGTATGAAAATATATGATTATATAATTAGAGAATTGCAAAAGTCATATGATTTACAGATAAGAGATGGACAAAATAATTATAATTATACAGATAAAGAAATGAGTGAGTGTTTTTTTTAGACCAAGAGTAACTTTAATGATCGGGAGGCAGAGAGAGTTTCAATTTAAGTTACTGCATGGGGCAATTTACACTAAAGATCATTTATTTAGATTTGGATTTGTTGAAGATAATTTTTGTTCGTACTGTAAACGGGAAAGGGAAACATATTCACATATATTTTTATTTTGTTTAAATGTAAAATTGATATGGCAAGCTTTGATACAACGTTTTCAGTTTTTGAAAAAAGGACTTAAATTGGCGAGATATATTTGTTGGATTGTCAGGTAATTCAAATAGAATAAAAAAGTTGTAACACTATCATTTTTATGGTAAAATATATTTTATTTGTATTTAGAAAAGAGGGTGTACTACCAACCATTGATAACATACAAAAAGGGCTACACTTACAAATTGGAACGGTACAATTAGAATAATATTTAATTTGTAATGCCGTAAAGAATAAACTCTTTATACGCGATGTTTCTCCCGTGAGCTTGTAATATTTAAAAAGTATTGATATAATTATGTATTTGTAAACATTATTTTAAAAGGAATGTGAGCAGATTTTTTTCTTTCTTGGGCTAAAGGGGGGGGGGGGGGGGGGGGGTAAAGGAGAGGTGAGGAAGTATTATTACATGGAGTCAGTGAATTGAATATACAGATGATTTGTAATTGTTTATGTATGTAAGGTAATTATTTCTACTTTCTTTCATTAGAATTATAATTATTCTATTCTCTGTTTATGAATAGGATGATAATTATTATCACCTCGGTCATCGGACAGCACTCCCAATAAATCCACTCATGACGTTTTCTTTCTACTCACTTTGGAGCAAGTTTCATTCTGGCAGCCATAAAGCGCAATCAATATTAGACAGAAAAATCCACCTCGTTCTGGAGGGGGTCCTTTGATATTATGACGTCATACTATCCCCTCCATCGAGAACGGTTGAGAAAACAAATCGTCAAAGAACCCTCGAAACATTGGCTGATTTTTCGGACTAACTCAACATAGGCATGAATGTTCATCTGTTATATTATTTTATAAGAACAATAATTTTAAAATTACATCACAGTTCAAATATTTGCCTCATTGTTGACTTTCGTTAAAGGGATTTACTAACTTTGTTGACATGTGCAAAAAGTGATGAATGGTTGATGCAATGTATATTGTTGTTATCCCATATGTCCACAGGGCATTGTGTGAAAATTTCAAGTCAAATGGACATTGCATGGCCAAGTTATGAGCAAAAATGCAAAGTGATATTCAGTAACTCACTGCACTCACTTTATACACGGTATGAAAAACTCCGGGAGAGTTTTTCTTATCTGAATACTTCGATCGTACATATCTTTGTAACGAAAGGGAAATTTGAAAAACCGAAACCTGTCCCATGATTTTATTGTTAATACGAATACAACAAGGTATGAGGGAACCGCTAGAATGAAAATTTTATTTTGAGGATTTGGACAATGTTACTAAGTCCCTTTAACAACCTTGTAAACGCTGCGACCCACTTGGCATTTCTGACGTAATAATCAATTGTTGGGTCGTTGACAAGTTGCTAAGCCCACCTAAAAGATACTGATATCAATTTTTCTTTTCAACCAACTTAAAAGATTATTTAGATGATAAGGTAAAGAATAGAACCCAAAGCAGCTCGGACTAGTATGCTCTCCAGGGAGTTGAGATGGCGCACAAGAAAATTGAGCGGGTTTAACCTGTACCTAATGACCAACGGTACTTATAATGCTATCTAGAGCGCTTAGAAACCCTGTATTAAACGTTATATAAATGCAATCTATTATTGTTATTTGTTCTTCAGCCCAGAGGAATAAGAGTTATTCTATTTTTTTAATTATCTCCTTCAGACCTTCTGGAAAAGAACCGTGTGATCCGTCAGGCTCCCGCCGAGCGTGCCTACCACATCTTCTACCAGATCGTGTCTGGCTACCGTCAGGATGTCATGGGTAAGTTTGTCTATCTGTTCGTACGTGTGTCTGTTTGTCTGTTCGTCCGACTCCCGCTGAACGTGCCTACCGCATCTTCTACCAGATCGCGTCCGGCTGCCGCCATGGGAGAGTTTGTTTATTTGTTCGTACGTTTGTTTGTCGGCTTGTATGATTGTCTGTCCGTCCGTCCGTCTCCTGTCGCACGTGGTGCCTACCTCATCCTCTACCAGATCGCGTCCGGCTGTCATGGAAATCATGGATATGTTCGTTTATCGTTTCGTTAGTACGTATGTATGTCTGTTTATATGTTTGTCAGGCCCGTTGTCACGCAGGCCCCTGTCAAGATGCATATAAGTCTGGAAGTGACTTTGTCCTCAGCTCTGTAAACAAAGGCTGGAAATTATCATACAGTTCTAACCATGGTTTACCATGCCAACGGTTTTATGGAGTATACCGCGATATCATTCTTCATGTCCAAATTACGGAAATAAGTCAGTGAGTAAAACGACTGTGCAAAGTTTATATGAATTACTGTTCATTCAATATTTTAATTTTACGACACAAATGTGTTTGTTTCTTATATTCATTTCCTAATTTTCGGAAATAAGGGATAATCTAACGAATTACACAAAGCTTTACAAACGCCGGGTAAAGTATTATACAGTGGCTTTAAATTGAACCCTGCCACAATAATTCCTGATTATTTATATAAAAGTAATAACATTTAGTAATCTATTCCAACAGCAACTATTATAGAAATATGTTTCCACACAAATATAATTTGCATTAAAACTTTATAATCATAAATGATGCGAACAAACATTCATGGGTCTGCAGAAAATACTTGTTCGTTGGACAATCTAGAAACCTTTTTTTCAGAACGTTTGGATGGATGGAATGGACTACTAAAAATGTTTTCTTTCTAGTAGAAAGTTATTGTTGCGTGATGTTTCCCTTTAATAGCAGACAATATGAATACCTATTTATTTTATCCCTTTCTCTGGAATTAGTAAATATTTATTTTTGTTAATTCAATTCAATTCAATTTTAGTTCAACCAAATATCAAAATACATAAAATACAAGAAAATCAACAAATGGTTGAGGTGCCCCTTGAAAGCATAGCTTGTAAGCGGGGCACCTTAAAAACACAATAAACTAATTAACTAAATACAATTTACAAATAATTTCAAATTAATCTTTACAGACCAACTGCTTCTGGAGAAGAACGCGAAGAAGTACTTCTATACGAGCCAGGGAGAGACTGAGATTGACAACGTCAATGATGCGGAGGAATTCAAACTTACCGACGTGAGTAACCATCATTAGCTGGTGTCACACACACTTATCACCTTCGTATGTGACAGACAGTGTGACACCGACTATTGTCTGATTTGTATTTGTATATACAATGAAATTGTAAACACCATCTCACTAGAAATGTAAAGTGGCTCCGGAAAGACAATCAAATGATATACCAAAGAAGAAAAAATCACAAAAAACAACATTACGCAGTGAACAAGTCCCCTTAAAAGACAATTTTTGAATTTAAAATAGGAGGTAAACAGGCGCACGGCTTTTGAAGGCTTGGAAACAAGTACTTTACTAGAGATATTTCCAACAGGTGATCGTTTCCTAACTTTTTATATTTTTGTGTTTAATCTATACATTGATATATAATTCAGAGATAATGTTGACAGATTCTTAACAAAAATTAATTAGGTTTCATCTGATAAATTTTCTTACGGTAAGGATGTTCTGGTTTGTACAGGAAGATGGATCTATACGCGCAAGATGTGTGCCGGTGTGACAGGGATAAGTGTCCAGTTAGGGATAATTGGCAGTGACGTCATTCGGACAGTTTAAATTCCTATTTGTATCTGCATTCTAGCCTTTATACGCACGGAGACACACATACACACTCGGACACAAACATACATACATACAGTGGCGTAGACAGGTTCTTACACCTGGGGGGGATGAATTGCCGTTCACCGGACCAAGACCAATTTTTCGAGACCAAGACAATTGCTTGAAAGTCGTCTCAGTGGGGGGGGGGGGGGGGGAGGTGTTATGATGATCGTGGGACAGGAGCGGATCTAGCTTTTTGCCAAAGGGGGGGGGGGGTTGACCCAATGACGATGTGGAGTGCCGCGAAGCGGCAAAAATTTTTGACGTTTTGAGCGTTGCTTGGTAGCCCAAGCCGCGAAGCGGCGAAATTTTTTGGCATTTTTTGCGTTTTTTGGCAGCCCAAGGGGGGGGGGTTTAAACCCCCTAACCCCCCCCCCCCCGTAGATCCGCCACTGTGGGAGCGAAGTGACTATGCGGGGGGGGGGGGGGAGGGTGTGTCCCCCTCCTACGCTAGAGAGATTTTGCATTTTTGGACTTGAAATCGTGCATTCTGGTGCTTACCTAGATAGGAAGCGGCGATGTTTTTTTGCTATTTTGAACCCCCATACCCCCCCCCCCCCCCCCCCCCGTAGATCTGTCACTGATATGCACCTCAACACAGGGAGCGAAGTGACTGAGCGGTGGGAGGGCTCCCATGCAAGGGAGATTTTGCATTTTTGGACTTGAAATAGTGCAATCTGGTGCTTACCAAGAGAGGAAATTCGGGCTCTACATTGACTGTATCTGGGAAAGGGTGTCATGATTTGATCGACCAGAAATTTTAAATACATTTTCACGGAGAAAACAAATAGTTGACAAATATGGACCCCAACACAAATATTGTATTTATATGGAGCATCATACACAGTTCTAACTTAACCATTATGCCACATTATATGATCCGACAACTTACCCTATCGCCAAAAATGAGTCCCGAGGGGTGAAGCTACCGAGGGCTGGGGCAGGGTCAAATATGGAGGGTTTGGAAGGGGGGGATCCCCTCCCACGGAGAAGATTTTGCATTTATATACTTGAAATGGTGCAATTTCGTGCACACCACACAAGTAGCCAGAGCAATGCTAGCCTAAACTGGAGCTACGTGGCCCGGTATACAGAAAAGAAATACTCACCCCTAGCCCTGACCATACGCAAATTACACAACAAACTGAGATTATCTGGTCGCGCGCGTAGCGCGCAGCGAAAAAGGAATGTGGATGTACAAATTACTTTTTTAACGGTAGAATTAACAAGTCTTTGCTCATACAACTAATGTTCTTTCCCCAATCCTATACAGATACACACAACAAATATTATATCCTTCCCTAAAACCTGGGGGGGATGATTGTACATGGCATCCCCCCCACCTTGTGAGCTGGGGGGGATGCATCCCCCTCATCCCCCCCGTTGTCTACGCCCCTGCATACATAGAAACCAGACATACGGACAATAAAACGAGCAGTAATTCATTCATACTACACACTAAATCATATACGACGTCACACTGACGTCACTCATACAACGTAAATGTTTTTGTTTGTTTGTTAATTAAATAAAATAAACTTGAATACATAACAATTGACCTTATATGCCACGGTTCATTGCTTTTACACGTGTCACACAAACAACACACGCATTTATGAAGTGATGTGGACAGTTATATTTGCACTATACACTTGGAATTGGACATTTATCCCTGTCACGCCGGTATCATGTATTTCGCAACATGTTCCTTGTTAGAATAAAGATGGTTTACTGCTTTGAAAGGCTTCATCCGATTTGGGTTTTTTTTTCAGGATGCTCTTACAATTCTCGGGTTACGGTAGACGAGAAGATGCGTCTTTACAAGATGTACTTTGCAATGTTTTCATAGATGGAATAAAGATGACTTGCTGCTCTGAAAGAATATCATTGTATCTGATTTTTCTCTTCTACGTTTAGGACGCTCTTGGCATCCTCGGATTCAGGGATGACGAGAAGATGGGACTCTACAAGATGTGCGCCGGTATCATGCACTTCGGAAACGTCCTGTGGAAGCAGAGGCCTCGCGAAGAGCAGGCCGAGATCGAAACACCGGAGAGTGAGAAAACATAATTATTGTCATTTTTTGCCCTGACAAATATTCTGCTAGGACCGAAAGCTATGCTCCTTACTGACTCTCCAAACATAATTATTGTCATGTTTGCCCTAACAAAGGTTGTGCTAGGTTCGAAAGCTATGCTCCTTACTGACTCTCCAAACATAATTATTGTCATGTTTGCCCTAACAAAGGTTGTGCTAGGTTCGAAAGCCATGCTCCTTACTGACTCTCCAAACATAATTATTGTCATGTTTGCCCTAACAAAGGTTGTGCTAGGTTCGAAAGCTATGCTCCTTACTGACTCTCCAAACATAATTATTGTCATGTTTGCCCTAACAAAGGTTGTGCTAGGTTCGAAAGCTAGGCTCCTTACTGACTCTCCAAACATAATTATTGTCATGTTTGCCCTAACAAAGGTTGTGCTAGGTTCGAAAGCTATGCTCCTTACTGACTCTCCAAACATAATTATTGTCATGTTTGCCCTAACAAAGGTTGTGCTAGGTTCGAAAGCTATGCTCCTTACTGACTCTCCAAACATAATTATTGTCATGTTTGCCCTAACAAAGGTTGTGCTAGTTTCGATAGCTATGCTACGTACTGACTCTCCAAAAATAATTATTGTCATGTTTGCCCTAACAAAGGTTGAGCTAGGTTCGAAAGCTATAGGCTCCTTACTGACTCTCCAAACATAATTATTGTCATGTTTGCCCTAACAAAGGTTGTGCTAGGTTCGAAAGCTATGCTCCTTACTGACTCTCCAAACATAATTATTGTCATGTTTGCCCTAACAAAGGTTGTGCTAGGTTCGAAAGCTATGCTCCGTACTGACTCTCCAAACATAATTATTGTCATGTTTGCCCTAACAAAGATTGTGTTATAGGTTCGAAAGCTATGCTCCTTACTGACTCTCCAAACATAATTATTGTCATGTTTGCCCTAACAAAGGTTGTGCTAGTTTCGAAAGCTATGCTCCGTACTGACTCTCCAAACATAATTATTGTCATGTTTGCCCTAACAAAGGTTGTGCTAGGTTCGAAAGCTATAGGCTCCTTACTGACTCTCCAAACATAATCATTGTCATGTTTGCCCTAACAAAGGTTGTGCTAGGTTCGAAAGCTATGCTCCTTACTGACTCTCCAAACATAATTATTGTCATGTTTGCCCTAACAAAGGTTGTGCTAGGTTCGAAAGCTAGGCTCCTTACTGACTCTCCAAACATAATTATTGTCATGTTTGCCCTAACAAAGGTTGTGCTAGGTTCGAAAGCTAGGCTCCTTACTGACTCTCCAAACATAATTATTGTCATGTTTGCCCTAACAAAGGTTGTGCTAGGTTCGAAAGCTATGCTCCTTACTGACTCTCCAAACATAATTATTGTCATGTTTGCCCTAACAAAGGTTGTGCTAGGTTCGAAAGCTAGGCTCCGTACTGACTCTCCAAACATAATTATTGTCATGTTTGCCCTAACAAAGATTGTGTTATAGGTTCGAAAGCTATGCTCCTTACTGACTCTCCAAACATAATTATTGTCATGTTTGCCCTAACAAAGGTTGTACTAGGTTCGAAAGCTATAGGCTCCTTACTGACTCTCCAAACATAATTATTGTCATGTTTGCCCTAACAAAGGTTGTGCTAGGTTCGAAAGCTAGGCTCCTTACTGACTCTCCAAACATAATAATTGTCATGTTTGCCCTAACAAAGGTTGTGCTAGGTTCGAAAGCTAGGCTCCTTACTGACTCTTATCGACATTTTTGCACTGACACAGATTCTGCTGTGACTGAAAGCTATATGCTCCTTTCTAACTCTCAAAACACAAACATTATTTCAAAGTCTTGTTTTAAGAATATTATTATACTCGCTGTATGATCATGTTGAATAAAATAAGGAGTATAATTGTCGGGGCATTGCTACAGGTTTCGAATTTGGGACCTGATTAAAAACAGGAACTGTACCTATGCTAAGATATAATACTATCTGCTGATCCTTAGGTGCTCTGATAGCGAAATTGTTGATTATTATTTTTGCTATTATGGACCCCTGTGGAAAATAGCTCGAAGCTTAAGTAGTTTAAGATTTGTCTTCTCATTTTAAATGCATCATCTACACTTGGCTGGAGTTATCACAACAATTACTCGACCTTCCTGGTACTCGCTCCCATAGGCGCAGGAGGCGGGGCTGGGGGCTGCAGCCTCCCTGGAATTTTGAAAGCGGCCATATTCGGGCAAAACGCACCTTAAATTCGGGCAAAACGTGTCATATTCGGGCAAAACCATGTCACATTCTGGCAAATTAAAGGCATATATGCGTGGGTTATTAGACGCGTGGATCCATCTTGCGCACTTTTACGCACGGTACGTAATCCCCATTGGCTCAGTTATAAGTAGCGATCGCAAACTGCCCCACTTCCGAATACCCGAGTCAAAAATGCATCAAAAATAGTCGCGTTCGGAATGTTTGTACTAGTCGAATGGAGATCCATCAGAGATGTTTACGAGCGAAAATATCACGTAACACGCTTAACCGCAACCGACTTCAAAGTGCCGCTGTTTGATGCCTAGGTGATAGCGTGAGAAATTTGTTTTCTGCATGCAATTTCATAAGATTCTAAGAAGGCCTTTGTTCAGATATTTCGAAGCACCTCTCTTCGATCGATCCAACACATATCGTGAGTTTACCTCGAGAGATTACGGTGGAGTCGAGTTGGAATTTGCTGACTACCCTTTATAACCCACGCATATATGCCTTTAATGTCATATTCGGGCAAAAACATGTCATATTCGGGCAAAATAAAGTCATATTGGGGCAAAATAAAGTCATCTTTGGATGAACTCATGACAAATTTAAGGCAAAACAATATAATTTCGGGCATCAAAGAGGCGAAGATCTTTTTTTGTGCTTGTCATGAGGTGTAAAATTGTTAGGATAATTATTCGGTCAAAAAACTTCAGCCCCCTGTAAAAGATTTAGTCATACGCCCATGCTCGCTCCATTCCTCTTAAGGCATCATGCTGAACCACGAATCTGCCAAGATGCTTCCCACTTATTGGGGATAAACAAGTGATAAAGTGCGGCTTCTTCAGCACCAGAGCTCTGGAATAAACTACCTCTCACACTCCGCAACCGATAATCATTCAGCCTTAAAAAAACTAAAAAAACAATTGAAAACTCATCTTTTACAAAAAAAAAATTTTTTCATCATTAATATTATTATTAATATCTCGTTTTCAGTCGCTGACAAGGTCGCCTTCATCTTCGGCGTGCCAAACCAGGAACTGGTGAAGAATCTGCTGAAGCCCAGGATCAAAGTCGGTAACGAGTACGTCTCACAGGGTCGTACCAAGGCGCAGGTTAGTCATCTTTAACCCTACATCTGCCACGTGACATCTACTATTCTGTTGGTCGCACATCCGGGTATTCCGTGACCCCGAGGTCACTCACGCGCTCTCGATCGTACACTGCACTGGAATGAAAACGCTATGTTTTCACTCCAGTGAGTCACGTGAACAAAACAATGACCCGGAAGTGACGTGATGCCGACCCAGAGAATATATTGAAGAGCTGAGTTCCAAAAGGCGCTAAATCCACTTTCCATAAAATTTGAGTTAACGATATATCTACATTTATAAGCTACTTAGCTATCTAGGAATCCACATTTTACGACAAATTACTCACTCAAAATCAAAATATATAGTACCAGCTTAAAGTCCGGGGGGTATTCTGAAAACGATTTTGAGTTCAAATGTATTGTATCTACGTCATATCTACGTCACGAAAATATATTTTAGCAAATCGCTGTTCCTTTAGTACAGTTGAATATTTTAGTGACGTAGATATGACGTAGATACAATAAATTTTAGCTTAAAATCGTATTCAGAATACACCCCAAGCTTTGAATTATAATAAGGACTTTAAAGTTAAAACATGTATTTTTGGCCTTAAAAGTAACTTATGAAAGACTTAGATTTAAAGCAAAGCGGGACTTAGGAGAGTGACAAATCCATAGTTGATTTTATAAATCCTAGAATTTTAGAAAGTTATTCATTATTTTGTTGACGTATCATACTGTTTTGTTTGAGGTCTTTCAGTGTTTTCAGCATTTCAACACTTTACACAGATACCATGTTGTATTCCTATTATTAACAGAAGCATTGAAGGTTTTGGTTTTCCAAAATTTGTCCTAGGTTATAAAGATATTTATGATTGAAATGTTTGAATTCCAAAGTCTCCCTTGGAGCATTTTTACTGTGTACAAAGTTATGGCAATGGGTTAGCGAATATACCAGTGTCTAATTTTCACCTATTACTCGACAACATGACATTCATTTACCGTGATATTTTCAGACATCACTAAGTGGACAAATCAGATCACAGGAATACATATTTTATCTACACTTCGTCAGTTTTTGCACATGTCACCTTCGTTAATATATTTTATAGATCACTTTAATTGCGGCATAATTCCTTTTTGTGGTTTTTGTCTTTTTCAGGTTGTCTACTCCGTTGGTGCCCTGGCCAAGGCCGTATATAACCGTCTGTTCGCGTGGCTCGTCAGCCGTACCAACACGACCCTCGCCACCAAGGCCACCAAAGCTTTCTTCATTGGTGTGCTCGACATCGCCGGTTTCGAGATCTTCGACGTAAGTTAAAGGGTCATGGTCATTTAGTTATTTAGCTCTAGGTTCGTAGGTTAAATGCATATGATTGGGAGTTCAAGATTCTATATTTCTCTCAACTGCTTTGTAAATCGTGCTGGTTAAGGTCACCAATATCTTATTCCGTAGTTCGCTTGACATCGCTATATATTGGAGGTAAGTTATACATGGTCATGGTCAATTAGCTCTTTGCTCTAATCGTATAGCTTGAAAGAAGTTGAATAGGTTGAAGATATATATCTTTCTCTCAACTCGCATTTGTGGATGTGGTGTGGCAAGATTGGTAGAGCGCGCGCTTTCCGATCATAAGATCCTGAGTTCGAACCCCTGCCCACCGCGTTTGTCCTTCAGCAAGACAATTTATCCACAATTGCTGCTCTCCACCCAGGTGTATAAATGGGGACCGGTAGGAGGTGAAAGCCTTTATCTGTTTATGTGAACGATCTTCTCAGTGCCCATGAGCCGTTTGGAAGGAATACTCCCCAGGGAGTGGAGATGGTGCGCACAATGTGTGCTTGTTTGCATTGTGATTGTATCCTATGACCGGGGTAATAATATCATTGTAAAGCGCTTAGAGATGATTATCAATCATATTAGGCGCTATATAAATCGAGGATATTATTATTATTATTATTATTATACCCTGATAGTTAAAGCCACTATCATTTTCATTAGTGAACTTGATATCGCCGGTTTCGAGATCTCCGATGTAAGTTAAATGGTCGTGCATCATTTAGATATTTTGTTCTAGTCGTAGGTTATAGATGTATGCTCGTGTGTTCAGGATATATGATCAGTTCACTCCCCCAAACGTTTAACCACACCTTAGCAGTTAGAGCTATATAGAAGTTTTGGTGAAGAAAACAAAAATCGGAAAATAAGTATGTTTATACGATCAACTGACATATAGATATTGTTAAAAAAAGTATGATAAATGATATAGACGGGTACATTAGCACCTGTTATTGATTGATGGCGTCACATAGATGAAGGCACCATTTCGTATTTTCTTAAGCCGCTGTGAGCCACAAATTAGCCGATGAGGATGTCATGTATGGTACTTTAATGCCTATATTTACGTTTGATGTATGTCTCGCCTTATGGGCTATTGTTCACAATAGCATGTTATATATACAAACAAATACAACAATTTAATTTTCTCTTGACCAACAGTTCAACAGCTTTGAGCAGATCTGTATCAATCTGACTAACGAGAAGCTACAGCAGTTCTTCAACCATCACATGTTCGTGCTCGAGCAGGAAGAGTACAAGAGGGAGGGCATCAACTGGGTGTTCATCGACTTCGGTCTCGATCTCCAGGATTGCATCACCCTCATCGAGGGAGTAAGTTTATAGACATGTTTGTTTGAAATCACTTTGTTGAGAGTCTTCGTCATCAAATGATACATGAATGGAAAATACTTAAATATAATATATACAATATTTACAATAGATTAAGCCCAGGTCAAGTCATATCACTGACTATGAAGGCATGTAAACAAATGTTCACAATGACTTGACATAGAATAGAGGAAAAAGACGATATTTAACGAGCAAAGTTTGAGACTACTAAGCAAATGTGCAAAATTAGATTTATTTACATAATATTTCAATGTAAATATAAAACCTAGACAAGCTGTTCAAGAGTATGCAAAATTGGGAATACTTGATAATTATAAAATATAATTGTCCGTGTTTGAACAGTACTGTATATGATGGCCGAGGATAATAATAATGCGCTACTTAATGAGGAACCTCGGTATTATGTTTTTTTAATTTTTTATAAATGCTATATATTATAATGATATAATCGCAACGCCTAATGATGTTTGTTGTTGTTATTATTATAGCCACACACAAAAACAAAGAAAACGTCATTCACTTTTCGTAATGAGAATGACCCAATATACATTAGTGTCGGTAAAAAATAACCAGAGAACTGAGTTCTCCGTCGATCTCCGGAAATGCATTATCCTTACTGACGGAGTTAGTACAACAGAATCAACAATCAACCAAATTCATCGAGACATTGACAAAAACGAGACCTTCAAATATTGGTCTTAATACCGATACCAATATGTGTACGTACATACACTGATTATAATACAGCCCAACCTGTGTACAGCGATTACCTATAAGGGAAACAAGAAAAGTACGTGGCTGCTTTAGACAGGTTCTATAGTATTGTTTTGATTTGCAGGGATCATGTTTGGTGGCCACTATAGGCAGGTTGCTGCTATAGACAGGTTTGACTGTATAATTAAACTCTGTATTTCACAACATTATTCAAATATCCCGCCTTTTTTCAACAGCCAATGGGAGTGTTCGCCATCCTCGAGGAAGAGTGCATGTTCCCCAAGGCCACTGACATGACCTTCCTGGAGAAGCTGATCAAGCAGCATCACGGCAAGTCCAAGAACCTGACCAAGCCCAGCGTTGGTGGCAACAAGAAGCCCAAGCCCCATCCAGTCCACTTCGAGATCCATCACTACGCCGGAACTGTAAGTTACAACCTCGCCACTGATCTATCAATGAATTCAGGATAAGATATTTGTCTTACAAGACAGCGACGAAGGCGATTATTTTGATCAGATAAGCAGCAAAGTTACCATATCGAAAACGATAGGATTCATAATTCTACCTTGACCCCATGCACTTTGTACGTCTGTCTGTTAACACGTGCTACCCATGTGTGCCCTTATCTACTGTATAAGAGAAAAAAAACACACAACGAAATGGTAAAATAATACCCAGGTGTGCTTGATACATAGGACCCCTGGCGAGACCATACGAATATAACATACAACAAACTTTTTTTTAAAGATAAACTCTTGACAAGAATTTTGAAGAGGGAAGGATCCATCCCTATTTTAAATAAAACAGTGAGTCTATAAAAACTCGATATTATGAATGTTATATTTCTGTAAAGGAAGGTTAAACATTTCTGCACGTTTTCTCTAATAGTTCCCTCTCCTTTGCCGCAATTTGAAGAAATTCAGTAATCACAGTTTAAGTTCACGAATTATTTTATGTATTGTGTAAACTCGAACAGGGGCCAATTTTCCTGCAAACTCGTCGTGTATCCCGTTTACAAAAATACGCGAATATTCGCGAATACAAGCGCGTGGAACCTGACTGTATGGTTTCTTTTTTTTTCCAGTGCGTAATTTTATTATGATTACTATTCTGAACGCCCAGGTCGACTACAACGTTGAGCTGTGGCTGGACAAGAACAAGGATCCCCTGAACGAGGCCGTAGTCGAGCTTTTCAGAAAGTCCAGCGAGGAGCTCCTCGTTACTCTCTTCACAGATGCCCCAGTCGCCGGTGGTAAGTGCAAAGTCCAAATGTATATAGTCAATTGTCAATTGTCAACTATCAAGCTTTCGGCTTGTTCGGAACTATGGCAATCCTTCAGTGTCAACAAGCTTCTCGGACTATCAAGCCTTCGGCTAGTTCGAATCTTATGGCATGCTTTAAGTGTCACAAAATCACTATCAAACACTTCGATCGAGGTGTGTTTACGATTTATTTCATATAAAATTCCACCTCAAATATACCAACCTGTGTGGGTATAATATTCCTTGATTTTCTTTCAGCAACGAACCATGTACAATGCTGATGCTGGGAAGAACACACAACTTGAATTCAAAATAGTTTGCATATTATAATAATGATTGCCATTTACTAAATTCACGGTAATTTCTATGATTGGAATAATGTATAATATTATAATGTTTATGAACTGTAACATGTTGAATACAAAAATATGCAGAGTGCACATTGTTTTGTTATTTGATATCAATATAAAGGACGGCTGGTTTGTTTGCAATAATGAATTATACACAATTATATTTAAGACAATCACGGGTCATATCATCATGTTAAAGAATCAATGAGTAAAAGAGTACAGTGATGCATAATTATAGTTTCTGAATACTCTATTAATATACTTTTTACTTGTGTATTTATCCCCAATTATAATGTCACTATTTACAAACAATAAACTTGTAAAGCTAACTCTGGGAGACGAGGTCGAGGTGAGTTAGTCTCCAATCAAGACTCTGTCATCTCCCTTACATGACGCATCTCATTGTCTTCAGCAACCATTCTCTCTTACAACCACTAATTGATACTCTATCAGCTTTTTAGAACGAATACTTCCTCTGGAGTAAATACGTATACTTTCTCATACGCGCTACTTAACATACACACATAATAATTTTACTCTCTTCAAATCTAATCTCATCATTCCAAAAATGGGTTATTACCATTGAAATTACATGAACATTGACTTTTAGCCTAATCGTCTCATTACGAATACTAGCACACAATCACTATATAATCTTCTGCAGTTTATTTCCGCTGGATCATTAAAATCAAATTATATTCACACCTCTTTGACTTATTTCAATATTTACTTTCAGCTGCAAAGTCATGTTTTCCCCTCTTTATTAGACACATTTTCAAATTTCTGCTGTCGCTAGCTAAACATAAAGCATACACACCTTTTCTCCTTGGTTAGATAATATGGAAATATATGTAAATATATATGTATATATTTTACTAAATCAAAGACATATATTATAACTATTTCATATTCTTTTCGCCTTAGGCTATTTAGGTTGTTATTGCACGAAACATTCCACGTCCTTAAATAAATCTCATGTAATACAATTTATTCTCTCAGTTTCAAAAATTTTAAGCATAAAATTCTGATCTTTATTGAATAATGTTGAGGATATTAGATATTTAAAAAGTTGCTGTATCACTTTTCTATTTTTTTCTCAACATATCATCAATTCACTCTTTGACTTTGCACCATATTCATCATAAACCATGGTAAATTATAATAAATCGCAGGTAAAGGTAAGTCGAATGTAACAAGACCACTCTCTAGACAAACATTGAACTCTGTCAGCATTGATGGCGTACACTGCAGGCGCATTGAAGGTGCACACTGCAGGCGCATTAAAGGTGCACACAAGGAAATACATACTACACAATGGAGCTCGTTATTAGCATTAGCCCGCTCACCAAAATTCGTTCAATATAAAAAAAAAAAATGTACTTAACCAACTGGGCAACCGAAATAAATACATCGTGTACTTTGTATAGTTTTGGCCATGTGATTCTGGTTTCTGGAGTGAGAAAATGTCTATATTTTATTTTTCTTGTCCGACCTGGCCACAAGGAAATGGGTACATTATATAGCCGCCTAACTTCTAGCAGGAATGCCTCATTACAATGACAACTGGACCATGTTCGTGGAGGGCTCCTGAGGCTATAGCTCATTGTTTAAGAAATTGCCTAAAGAAAGCACGTTTAATGCTGACTAAATAAGTGAGCTTTATTTGAAAAAGCGCACAGTATTTCATTCGACATTAAGTACGATTGTATTATGTGTTAAAAGGGGGTGAAGGGGGGTAAGTTGGATGGGGAGCCTGAATTGCAGCCTTTCCTGTGCCCGTAATGCGCCTGGCAGGGCACGGCCCGTATGCGCTTGAAATGGCAGGGCCTGCTGCACAGTGCGCCTGAATAACGGACAGAGTTCAATGTTTGGTTCCGTCATGGTCTGTGCAAGAATATGTCATGTATACTAATCACACGCGTCTGACTAGTAGTGGGTATGAAGTAACCCAGTAGCTACGGGAGGCTGGGCCCTCATTTATGAAACCCTTCTAGACTAGTTTTATACTATTTCTATGTTGGATGACATGGCTAAGTAAGTAAGCGTCAAGTAGTTTTCTTAGTCTTCAACTAGGGTTATCTTTGTTAGTTTCTGGTACCTACTAAGCTAACCACTTGATCTATGCTGATCGCTATCGTCTACACTAGACTTAGCATGAAACTAAACCTAGCGAGGATTCGTGAATATGGTTCTTGGAAGATGGAATATTAACGCTATGGGAACTACAAACGCCTGGAATAAACAGATTAACTTTATATTTTTGGGCGTACTTAAAATCTTCAGTAACAACCGGTAATCTATACTAAAATCACGTTTTAACCCATTGGTGACGGGAAATTGCATGGAGAACCACGTACATGTATTAACACTATGTAATTTACACATCTAGGAAGAATAGGTTGGGTTAAAGCGATCGACTGGAACTGGGTATAGTATTCTTGGGTTTAGGGGTTTTCACCGCGTCTTGTCATCATAATATCAGTATAATTAAATAAAGGTCACCGTAATCGTGGAAATGTAAATATGCTTGGCCGAGCAAATAGAGGAAAATAAAGAATAATGTGGAACAATGATAACTGTTATTATTATTAATTATTTGATAAGGAGTGACTGGGAACAATTTGGGCGTTTAAACGTTTTAACGTTTACAAATGTTAAACGCTGATAAACGTTTATCAAAATAAGGAACCATACATCGTACATAAAGGAATATCAATGGGGATTACTTTAAGCAAAGGAAAGCTAAACAATTATGGATTTCATTACGTATTCATCTGCTCATTATTTCATTCATTTTCATTACTACTGCTCTTACAAAAGCATATTTTCTAGAGTTCCACATTGCTCATCAGGAAATATCTGTGTACGAATGTTTTATAAACGACCTCAAACTTTCAATTCATTGTCATCCACTGCGCTAATCTAGATAATCAAAGATTCCATAGTTATGTCATTCTCCAATTCTCTCATGAAATATATTATAGGCATATACACAAATACGTTATAGTTTATTTCCTACGCGAATGGAATATATAAATGTAGTTCTTACTATTAACCGCTCGCATAGAAGCATCTTTTTTTTCTAGAAATGTGTACTATTCATTAGAGAAAAATCTAACTATGCCAATGAAAACAATCTGTAACGTTGAAAGAAGGTGGTGTAGCCAGTTATTCATACAGACCCGGCGTGCGCTCCCGTACACCTCCATCCCCTGTTTAGCGACAGAATTTGAAAATCATTTAAATGTAATTCAAGTGTAAACTGGAACAGAGCTCAACACATACTCGCGCAATTTCCTCCTGTTTCCCGTTCACACGAAATTCGCGAATACTATACGCGCACAAACGCACGCAAATATACGCGTATCAAGTAATACGTGAGCGACACTGTATATATAGCCCCTGTCATATACTGCCAGCTTTGGCTATCCATCTATGCATCACGCCCTATGTACGTCAATGTCTGACTACACCACTTTACTGTGTATAATATGCAAATTTTTATAAAAAATGATGTGTAATGTAATGTATTTTGTTAAGGTTTTAGTGTTTTTTGTGTTAATGAAAGATGACTTTTAATATCTCTTACCGTTGCAGTTTAAAAACAACTTTGACTTTTGTTTAATAGAAACTAGTATAATGTTTTTAGTTTGTATGTTCTGTGGTTAATATAATTTCATTTGTGAACATGATTTTCATTGTTAATATGATTATATTAATCGGTTCTAAAAGCAAAGAGAATGTCGGGTCTTTTTATTTACAGGGATATGAAACAAATAATCAACATAATAAGCATCACAAATAGTTTGGAAAACAAATTAAAAAGTTGCCTTGCTATATATTAAAGTGATCTTAGTGCTAATTAATATTATCCGAAATCGGTAAAAATTATGATTGAAATGTCATTTGAATTTGAGTATAACGAGGTGAGGATATAACCATTACTAATTTCTTTTCAAACATAAAGGCGAACTTACAAAATTTATATTAAAATTATCTTTTAAATTAATAGGATTAAACTGGAGCACTTGGAATACGCATAAAATATCACAAGCGTAACAATTCTGGAATATTAATCGAAAAGGAATAATGTATGCCTCTAGATAGTTATGAGAATTATACTCAAATTCTTGACAATAATCATGTTTCTTGTAAATCAAATGAGTGACGACATTCTCTCGGCACCTAAAATATGTATTAAAGAATAGATTTGTTTAAATATGATTGATATAATATTATTGTCTATATGTCTTCAAGTTATGTATCATTCACATTAACTGAACATGTATTTATATCTCTGAGGTGACTATTGGTGTAATAATATCTCACGGGTATTTCATTTAACACTAACCCTTTTATCAACTTCACCTGAAACTTTTTATGCTGAATTGGATAAAAATAATCATCTGTGTTTTATTTGTAACATTTTTATATATCTTCAATTCCTTGTGGCTAAAGACGTTTCATTCAAAGCGTTATGTTTTTTTTTTAATGTATAAATTACTGAAAATTTTAACAAGATTTCTCACAACTGGTGAAATGAAGGTGTTCAAAATGTCATCACGTTCTTGTTCTTATTTTCAAAAACCTTGAATTCAATACTTTTAACAAAAGCACGTTTGAAAATTGATATGTTTACCCTTTTAAAACCGTCTACTCTGTATGGTTGAACAGAATAGAGTGAAATAATGGGATTCATATCTGTTATTTAAATTCACAATGAATATTCATGACGGTGAAATGAATATTCATGTTTTAGGATCGAAGATGATGTTGATAAAAGGGTTTCGTCATGCTTTGTTGTCGTATAATTGACACACTAATGGATTACAGTGTTCTTTCTCTTATCACCACGTTTTCTTCACTGCCACGATCGTAATCTTTGCCTCCTCCCACTATTGATATTCTATGTTTCTGTTCAAAATGTTCTGTTTTGTTCCACGTTTTACTCGTACGGAAGAGGGTCAAGCATCTGAACAATTTGTGTTGTCATTTTTTCAATTCATTGTTTCCTCCCAGAAAATCCTGATCAACGACTTTTCGTGGGTTTTGCAGCGGGACCGTCTCTCATTTAAATCGAATATTTGTTGTTTATCTATAAGATGATGCAGTACTAATGTTTTTCATTGGCAGGACTGTTGATGCTTTACCTCATATTTGGATGCAAAGGAGATATCCAAAGAAAATATGAATCAAAGTGATTTCAATGAAAACAAAATAAGAACATTCACAAAAAAAGTTTTTTTTTCATATTCAAAGGGAAAGACAACAAAATTATAATGTAGCAGATCTTGTAGTGTGTAACCATTAAAATTAATTGCATTTCTTTATGCAACCATTTTCCTTATATACACTTTAACGTGGATTCCAAGGATGTCTAGGAAGGGCCACCGTTAAAAGGGCCTTGTGGCTCAATGGTTAGAACACCGGTCTGGCAATCCGGATGTTTTCGGTGCGATTCTCGGCGAAGCCCAATTTCCTTTGCTCATTATTTTTTCAATTACATTTGAACGTGGAGAACACAATCCATACTATATCAAAAAACATTCATGCTTTGCATTCAGAATGCAGCAAATCGATTGAAATTATACCTGAGCATTCTGTACAACTTTCAGTCCCTTTCCACAAAAGGAGAATTTGAAGAAAAAAATGTCTTTCTAATTTATTATGTCCGAGGTATGTTTGTATAAAGTAACCTTGTTTGTACCGTTATAACATGACGTTTTTTCGTTCGTGATGTACAGTACTACGTATTCCGGCGTGAATACCCCCGAAGTGAGTAGAAATTAGTGCGGATTTTTTACTAGCCCCGTATGCTGACATGTTTGTGACGTGCTCGTGTGTCTTCTTTTTGTGATATCCTAGGTGGTGCCGGTCATCGCAAGAAGGGTGGTTCCTTCCAGACCGTGTCGGCCCTGCACAGGGTATGCCTACAGTTAATACCACACCATGTTAACATACACGCACAACACACACCCACATGGGCGTACGAGGCGAGGGTGTTTGGGCTAGTAGCTATATACAGCCCCCCAAAAATAAATAAAGACAATATTTTAAAGAATTCGGAGGGAAACACCTCATATTCAGGGAAAATGTTCTTATTTTTTGGGCCCAAATCATCTAATTTTATGGCAACGATATTCACAACTTATGGCAGCTAGTTGGTAGAAACAAAAACCAAAGCAAAAAAGGCGAAGGTGCTATTCGGGCAAAAGACCTCGGCTTTCCAGCAAAACTTTAACCGTACGCCCATGCATACCACATCCACAACCACGCCGTAACCATATAATATAACATACCGCCAACATCACTTCTCCCCCCCCCCCCCCTCCCCCCGCCCCCATCTCCACATACTGCATCATCTTCTTCTCTCTCTCCTTTCTCGGGTCCTCTCTTTATCCCATCTTAAGTTCTAGCCTGACTACTTCGCATTTGTGATGCCATGGATGAAAAGCCTGCCTACCATCACTGCATCGTGGTTTTCATCCGCTTGTGACTGCGCAGGGTTCTCTGAGAATGCCCCTGCATCTCTCTCACTCTCGATCTCATAATTCTTAATCTGCATCCCGGCATATGACATCACCTTTTAATAAGCTCTATGATAATCCGCCTATAATCAGCTTCATACTTGTTGAAAAGTAACCCATCATAAGCCCCATCGGCCTGCGAATGTTGCGCAAGTTGCATCTTCCTTTAATCGTCTCGTTTTACCGTATGAATGCATCTTCTTTCTTTAATTTCTTTTGCTCGACTTTACTAGCGTTGTATGTCTGTCGTTAATGATTACATTTTTTAAAAATTTACATTTTGGTTTTAAGGAATTCGATGCTCTTTTGTTATTTTTTTTATGATTATTGTCTTTTTAATACATGTTGTTCTTTTACCCTCCCTTTTTGCTGAAATCGCTTTTGTTTCTCGGAACAACAGGTCACGGGAAAGAGAAGAAAATCAAGACGATTAGCGCCGGGCACAGGGTTCGCATGTGTGCTTTGTGTATTGGCTTACGCCATAATATCCACTGTCATTCTCTAGTTCCGTTACTATAGCAACCGTAACCATGGTGCCGTCTAGATGGGCGTTTTTGTTTGGGTTTCATTTAGATGTTTAATATTGCAGTTTGTTTGTTTTATTTACTGTAACTCTATTGAAACGTTTTCGATGGTGGTGTCACTAATCAAATAATCTACTTCAAAATAGTAAATACGAATAAATCAGTAAAAAGGATATTTCAAAATTATCATAATAATTGTAGAACGGAAATACGCGTTCTGTAAACAGCATTTCAAAAATTAAAAACTGAAGGAGAAAATAATCGATAATAAGTGCATGAACATAAATTTGATTTTAAATGCATGCATAAGGAGTGCCTTGAGGAATGCTGTTTTGATAATCAGAGTTTGATGCATGTCTTAGGCCGTTACTATCCTGTCAATGTTCCTGAGAATTATACCCCTTTCTTTCACAAAAAAGTTCAGAACACCCCTCCCCCAATATAAGCACTAAGCAATTCTCCCTATTCCAAAAATGAATGAAAATATCCCCCCTTTTTTTGCAACTGAACCGAACCATATGCAAGCATTTTGTGCATATTGAGCCAAATAATCCTATTCATAAAACCGAAAGAACCTTCCCCCCAATATACAAAAAAAATAAAATAAAGTACCCATTGCCGCCCAAAATGAATGAAAACACCCCCTCCTGTTTGCAACCGAACCGAACCGAACCATGTGCAAGCATTTTGTGCATATCGAGTCAACGAATCATATTCATACCAACCAAAAGCGCATGAGTATGTTTCATGCATAATTCTGTTGCGTCCCCCTTTCAATTTTCATCAGAAACGTTTGCGAAATTACAAAAATCATCCCCCTCCTCACCATTTCTGCCACAGTTTGCATGCTGCATAGCTTTATCAACTCGCAGCCACTCAAAATTAATATTCATTACAATACAGCAATAAACGTTACCTTTTTATGAGGTCCCTTTTCTTCCTTTTCCCCAATCTCTCCTTGTCCTTCACACTGCAGACAAGACACCTACATATTTCAACACATCTTATTCTTATTCTATTTCTCGCTTTCTTTCTATTGTATTTAGATTATATTTATGTATATTTTTATGTTAAATATCATTTTATGAATGAATTTATTGCTTCGCGACTCATCGTATAGGATACTATATTACATCAAGCGCGTGAAAACAATTGGATTTATTACAAAAAGACAAATGCCAGCGCACAAAATGTTGAGAATACGTTGTAACATAAATTGTTAAAATATCAGCCGAGTCTTGTTGGCTTCATTTACTGCTCATTAATCCATTTATTGTGCTTGATGTTGGACACGAAAATAGTTTATCCTATAGTTTTGTTTTACAGTGAAAGAGATAACACTCTGCACATGATATGCGCGCAATTATTCTTCAGTTATGTTAGCTTATGCACAATATGAATTAAACAAAACAAATTGGTCATTGTTAATTATGTTTGTACAATATTTGTTTGTAAAACATTTCTTTGTAAAACATGGAATGTGCATTGGGTTTACGTTCAACCTACGTTCAACTAGCAGTTTGTACTGGTTGTTACAGCACATCCTCATACGATGAGTCTCGAAGTATTTTATCTTTTGAATTGTTATTTTTTGTACAATACACGTGTGTTTTGACTTCTTTTTAACCCATTTCACGACCAAAACAAAAATGTTATTCCATTTGCTTTCCTCACATATCACTAAGTTTTAATTGGTTTTATTGGTGAAGGACAAAACCTATTTTTTACTCAAGATACGATGTTTTTTTAAACCTGGAAGAAACAATCTTCTATGAACAAATCTTAAAATTATTTTAAATTGTAATACTACTTTCTTTATTGGCAACTATCACAACATTTGTCGGCACATCACGATTATCGAACAAATTTAGTTAAACTTAAATATTAGTTTGAAAATTCAAATCAACCATATTTTCGCGCCTTGAAATGCTCGATGCTCATTGGTCGTGAGCTTGAAATGGGTTAAAAAGTTGTGTGATGTTCTCCACACTTGCAGTACATGTGAAGATAGATACACTTTAGAACGTCTTATTCATAATACACACATGTAACAATATTTACGTATCATTGCTGTTTGTGTGTTTGTGACGACGATATGTGTGAAGTTCGTTTTATACATTTGTAGTATAGAAGATTTAAAATCTACATCTGTAGATAGTTTGTTATAATTTTTAAAGTAAATGTATTTCTTATTATGTTAGCACAATTATATAAAGCACCAAATACATTTAAATATAAAAGGTACCATTTTATAAATTGGCTATCATTTAATATATGTTCCTCGACAGTTTAGATTTTTTAAATAGATATCATTTGATTTAAATGTAAAGAAAAATACATTTCATTGTTTAGAGGATTTATTTAAGACTGAAGAGCATCAAAATTATAACTACAATACAAATCTATCAATATTAATATGATTCAATTTGATTATATCAACATATTTGATGGTAACAAAAATAATACCAGTAGTAAAATCACTTCACATATTTAAAATGTCAAGTGAGGTAGGAACATAAGGTTGTTTATACGTGTACGTGTGTGCGTGTGTATGCGTGTGCAAGTTCGTGGGTGTATGTAAGTTTCGAGAACAGTTATGTAACTCGTGATAAGGACACGAGAGTAAGAGCCTGGTTGCATATGAGGTGCCTGACACAACAGAAAAACAAAACACAAAACAAAATCGTAGCTTATATTTGACCGATGTTCTTTCGGGAACATCTTAAATTAACTGAATCGTCCACAATCTAACTTGGTTTCCATCCGACCGCATTCTCACCCCCGCCAACAGGAGCAACTTACCCGCCTGCTCACCACGCTGTACAACACCCAGCCTCATTTCGTGCGCTGCATCATCCCCAACGAGAAGAAGGCTCCGGGTGTGATCGATGCCCACCTTGTGCTCCACCAGCTGGCCTGTAACGGTGTGCTCGAGGGTATCCGTATCTGCCGTAAGGGATTCCCCAACAGGCTGCCCTTCGGAGAGTTCAAGCAACGGTAAATCAATCAATGCAGGCGGGTTATAACTACTTGTTATGTTACTTAAGATATTATGCCACGGAATCCGAAAATGTTGGTGTTAACATTGGTCATGTTGGTATACGGGCAATCCGTATCTACCGTAAGGGATCCCTAAACAGACTGCCCTTCAGAGAGTTCGAGCAACGATAAATCAATGCATTCTCATCTCTGTAATGCGGTTGACTAAATGTAATTGTTAAATTGTATGCTATTGGTTAACTATCAAAGTGACTAGCTTGTAAAAGGAAAAGGGCAAATAACTGATTTATCTTCCGTCTAATCATCCCTTCGTGTTGTAATATTCTCCTTTGGTACGCTTATGCCTTCATTGCTTTTCCTAGCGATGTGTCTCGGGTTTTATGGACATCAGCAACAGTCGGGACTCTTATAAAGCATTTTAAACCATTAAAGTGACTAGCTTGTAAAATGAAAAGGGGAAAATACTAAATATTATATTCCGTCTAATCGTCCCTTATCTTGTTGTAATATTCTCATTCCGTACACTTATGCCTTCGTTGCTCCTCCTAGCAATGTGTCTCAGGGTTGTATGGACGTAAACAACAATCGGAATTCTAATAAGGCATTTTACCTATTAAAATGACTTGTAAATGGAAAAAGGCAACTAACGGATACATCTTCCGTCTAATCACACCTTCTTGTTGTAATATTCTCCTTCCATACAGTTATGCCATCCTTGCCCCCAGCGCCGTGCCCCAGGGATTCATGGACAGTCGCAAGGCTGCCGACCTTCTCACCAAGGCCCTGCCCCTGGAGGAGAGCGAGTTCCGTATGGGACACACCAAGGTAACAAGAATCTTGACATCATGAATTGTTCTCGTTAAGTAATCGTGTATAGTCTTTCGTGCCGGAGTCCTCGGTGAGTTTGAGGAGTGGCGTGATAGCCAGGACTTGTAATTGGCCACGACTTAGTTATTCAACCTATATATACTTGCCATGAAATGAAGAAAACAACCTCGTCTTCTCGCCATATGGACCAATGTGCTTAATGTCTAATCTGTATATTTCACTGTATAATTACCTCAATCTTTCATCGTCCAGGTGTTCTTCCGTGCCGGAGTCCTGGGTAAGCTTGAGGAATGGCGTGACGACCGTCTTGCCGAGATCATCTCCATGTTGCAGGCCCAGATCCGTGGTTACCTGGCCCGTCTCGAGTTCAAGAAGATGTTGGACCAGAGGATCGGTCTGGCCGTCATCCAGCGTAACATCAAGAAGTACCTGGTCCTCAGGAACTGGCCCTGGTGGAGACTGTACACCAAGGTTTGTTCATCTGTTTGGTCAAATATACAAACAAATATAAAAACAAATCCCCTTTGATTAACTCTATGTTACAATTTAGTTTATCCTGAAGTAATCTGTGAAATTTCAATCAATACATAAAGCATTGTACGCCAAACAACAAGCTACAAGAGAATTGTGGAAGATTCAAGTGATTTCGATTTTAATTACAAAGTTAATGGTTCACCAGGAAGTTAATGGTTCACTTAAATAATTTATTATGAAGTGCGATTCTTCGTCACGTTCATATTGGATATATACTTGTACATGCATTATTACTGTATTTTTACCAATAAGTCATTTTTCCCATTGCTAACCGTGGCCTGTGACAAGGATGAGGTGTGTGCCACGAATGGTAAAACGCCAAAGAAAAAGCTGAAGAAGAAGAGTTGAATCAAATAAACCCAGTAAACACGTAATAACAAAATCGAAATTCACAATCAGATAATTTAACAATGTAATCGGTTCGTATTTGCCGTGACAATGGTAACAGGTGAAGCCACTGCTGAACGTGGCCCGTGCCGAGGACGAGATGAAGGCCAAGGATGACCTGATAAAGAAGGCGAAGGACAGGTTGAAGGAGGAAGCGGAGGCAAGGAAGAAACTCGAGGAGGCCCAAGCCGACCTCATCAAGGAGAAGTCTGACCTGCTCATCCAGCTTCAGTCCGTGAGTAACTGCATGGCAATCTTTCATTTTATCACAGGGCTTCAGCCTTCAGTGGCGTACCAACGGGAGGGATGGGGTTGCACGTTCCCCAATAATAATCTGTGAAAGAATAAAGAAAAACAAGAGTGCCTCCACCACCCCATTATTCCGACCACGTTACGCCACTGTAGTGTGTGGTAGCAGTGGCGTATATGGCGCAATTATAGCGTACATGGGTGGCTTTCGGTCTGACAGCCTAGCTTCTTAGAAACGAAGTTGGCTGTGCTTTAGTCCGTCTCAAGACTACAAGCCCTAGAAAAATACCGCCAGTCCTTTCAAGGACTACAACAGTCCTGTTAAGGACTATCTAAGGAAGAAAAATAGTCATTTCAGGAAATGACCACTACCCTTTACATTTACTATTTATTTTGTTTCAAATGAAGATAAATTGATGTTTATTTATCTCATATTGTTATAAAGTTTCAATAATGAGCTTTTACTTTACACCGTTGCATAATACAAAATATATTGATGTATGTCTACCTGTATTGATAGGAACTAAGATTTATTAATGAACGTTCACGGTAATATTGTTAAAATGAAGATGAAATATTGTATCTTTACGTTTCATTGTTTAAAACTACGATTCGCTTACTTATGTTCAGTTACCTTACGTGCTTTAGCAGTTGTGCAACTTCCATTCATCCGGTTTGCGTGTTACAAAAGCAAGAGTATTACTGTTTGTTATTAAACTCATATATTTGTTTACCAATGGTAACAGGAGCAAGACTCCGCTGTGGAATTTGAAGAGAAATTCACCAAGATGATGCAGCTCAAGGCGGAACTTCAGGCTCAGATGACCGTAAGACTATCTTTTTCTTCTTTTTTTTCAATTTATGTGGGAGTCAACAGGAGCCTAGCTTTTAATCCTAGCAGGATTTCCGCCAGGGCAAGGAATGACCAATTCCTTATTTGAATTTTTGTGGATTTTAATCCGAACCCCTCGAGTTTCAATGTCTCAAATTTGCACCACGTAATGCATACAATTCATATTGTGCTGCCTATATCCCTGGCAAGCTAGGAGTTAAACCATTCAAAATATGTCCCCACAAATAAAGACAACGCTACTATATATGTTACGTATAATCTTGTTTGTATTATTTTCGGTAAGAAATAATCAGAGTTAATGAATAGTATAATGTATATTCTTTTAAAGATCCAAAGCTGTGGGCATTGCCGAAATTATCACATTGTTCAGAATGTATTTATAGAACAATTGATCAGGGTGGTTAATTTAATCAAAATAATAAAGGTTATAGGTCCACTTTAGACATTGAACATTGCATCTGATATATGAGCCTAATACTGGCGATGTTTGCATTTGAATACGTAACGTTTTCAGAAAACGTTCTAGATGTAACGAGCACGCCTTTCTACTTTTGAAGAAAAACAAACCGTGCCACAGTTAACTTATTGAGTGTGATCAATGAAATTCATGAGATATTTCCCAAAAGTGATATATGAGACTTCCTCCAACATTATTGCAAGATGCTTTTGAATTATTTGTGCTATTTTCATACGAAGAGAACACTTAAAAGAACACATATAATCTCCATATAATCATGGAGACATAATTATACTAAATAAAAACCCACTTTTACCGTAGGCCAACAATAAGGTACAAATCAAATGTAGAAGCTCCAAGTGATTTTAATTGAATTTGACAAAGTTATAAGGGATCACTAGAACAAAGTCGTAAAAAGCGTGATACATGTATTACCGTGATCGAACTGTCCTTGTTGATTCCGTGTACGACCACAGGAGATGGCATCACGTCTGGAGGATGAGGAGGACAGCACCGCTCAGGTCTCCGCCACCAAGCGCAAGCTCGAGCAGGAAGCCTTAGAACTCAAGCGAGACATCGAGGACCTGGAGATCTCTCTCACTAAGGTACTGCTGCGATAACCCCACCCGATAACGATTCCCTCGGGTCATCCCTCCCTCCCTCCCTCTCGCGGGCCCTCCTTCCCTCCCTCCCTCCCTCCATCTGTCCGGTCCTCCCTCCCCCTCGGACCCTCCTTCCCTCCCTCGGGCTCTCCTTCCCTCCATCCATTAGGTCACTGATTGGCTACCATAGGATCTCCTTTTGGAAATATTGTTATTAATATTGTTTGACGCAAAACCCGTACATAAATCTAGATGTCAATTATAATAATCATGTGTCTTAATGAATCGTTATTGATATTGCTTGATGTGAAACCTCTACAAGAGGCTCTCTCACTACTCATTCATGTCATAATGTCGATCAGGCTTAGAATATCTGTAATAAACTCAAGACTCCTTAAAAATAACATTTATTACTGATTTTTATCAAAATTTATATTTTTTAAAACTAGTTAACGATTAACAAAAAAAGCTAACTGCTTTTCATAATTTGGTCAAACTTTGTGAAACACACCCCTGGACATAGAATAGCATCTTATGGAAAATACACGATTCAATAATTGTCCAAAGATTTTGTTGTGACAAAATTGAGTGTTGTATTATAAAGAAACTTCCGTGAAAACTTCCGTGAACAATTTGTCCCGATCTGACAATAAACTATTTGGGTTATAAATATTACAGAAATTTTACATCATTTTCTGATACAACATTTTAATAAATATGTTTAATACTATGAATCTATATGAGAAGAAGTCTGGAGTGGTTCTAGTCCTGAAAATACTTACATCCTTACCCTCCCCTCCCCCAATTGTCCGCCAAAACCCGAGGGAATCAACCGGTTAAATTCAAGCAACGAATTCACCTTGTTAACAAAGAACAAATCATGTTGATTTTCTGAGATGAAAGAATAATGAAAAACTAATTCAACAATAAAGTCAACAAATTTTTTTTTTCTTGTGGAATCAAAATTAAGGGGATAAGTTAAGATATATATTTAATATATATATATATATATATATACGTATAATGTATTAAGTCTATGGTGAAATCGTTGCTTGAATTCCAAATATTTTTGTGAAGTGTTTAACAACCGTGTGCAGTCATGATATTGTTCGGTTTCTAATGATTTTGTTTGCAATTTTCAATGGCGTAAATTTGCATGAAATCCATTTATTTTAAAATTTCTATCTGAAAATATTTATCCGGCTTGTCCAGTTAAGTTTCTACAACTCGCAAGTTGTTTAACTTTCGTTTATTTCGTTTTAAATAAATGATTTCGTGATCGTTTTGTATACATGCTTTTAAGTTGAAGTGGTGCTTAAGAATAACTTGCAGTGCTGCATGCATCATATCATTTGAGTTTGACCATTTTCATTTCTTTTAAACTTGAAATAAAATTACAGACAAGTTGCATTGGATAGAGAAAAGTAAAATACGACTAAGTACATGAAAATTTAACTGAATACAAATCATGAAATATGAAATTTCACAATTTAAGTTCATGTCAGTTGTTGTGTATACGAATACCCGTACAAATTAAGCGAGTATAATGTTCAAGGTATTGTGCCCGCTTCTTCAGTCTTTTTAGTCTATTTTAAGAAGAATATAGATAACTGTTTTACTATTCTGATTATGCTTACCTCTTTTCCCAAAGAACGACACAAACAATTAAATATGACAACTCCTTAAATCGATTGAAAAAAAAGCAACGGCACAAAAGTCTTAATTCTATAATGTTTACACACTGAGAAACAAGGCTGTTACTCGCACCTAACATGCCGAAGGCGAAGAATTATGGAAGGTGTATGGGTGCAGAGGTAGATCGGATTTGCACCCTATACATTGGGGTATAAATTTGCACCGTTTCAAATATAGCTTAGCTTTAGCTTAGCTTAGCTGTGTCTTTTTGGGGGATGCAACATGGGCATTGAACCCGTAATTCGCAATATTAAGTCCACGTGAGAATTTTTTGTTTATAAAATACAAACGTTTAGAAATAGGTAAACATTGAAGCCTAACATAAATAACATGACTTGCACATGACGATAAGCTTTGAATACTTCACTAAAAATGTTCTAAAACACCGGTGTTGTGTTTACCAGTGGGTTACAGTAGCAGTATCGTAGTTTGAATTTCTCGTATGTGTATGTATATGTATATATAGTTTGCTAATTCTATACCTGTACATATCTATAATCGGAACAAGAAAAGGTATTTTTGTGACGATGCATTATTTTATGAAACTATATTGAATAACTATGATAGCATATTCAATTACAGAAATTATCATCAAGAAATTATATACGTATGATACCAATTGTGTTTAAAACAGTATTAGTATTACAAAGTATTGAAATCAAATCGCTTTTTATATGGTTTCTGTTTAATACCAATTAATGTAAATTTGCATGACCTGAGTATTACTATTGTCAGTTCATGCTTGTGGTATGTTATCCATGTTTTGTATTTTCTTCGGATAACTCGTTTTGCTGTATCTGACTAACACGTGTGCTTGTGACAAGCCCAAAAGGCGCCACCACGTGGCAGCAAAGTCGAATCTCTCTCCACTTTCTCTCTCCCACCTGCACCTCGACGCGTATCTATAGGCCGATGAGGAGAAGAAACAGAGGGACTCCCAGATCCGCTCGCTGAACGACGACCTCGCCGCTCAGGACGACGTGATCTCCAAGCTGTCCAAGGAGAAGTCTGCCCTGGACGAGGAGCACAACAAGGCCCTGGACAGTCTGGCTCAGGAGGAGGAGAAGGTCAACCACCTCAGCAAGGTCAAGGCCAAGCTCGAAGCTTCCGTTGACGAGGTAACTATTTTGTCTCGGCCATATTGGATTGATTGGGAAATTAAATACAGTCAAACATGTGTAAAGTGACCACCCAGGGGAAACAAAACCAGTTACCACTGTAGACAGGTGACCTATATATAGACAAGTAACAATATTTAAAGTCATACCTGTGTATATTTACCACCTGAAAGAAAATAGAAAAATGGCCTCTAGAGGCAGTTGACCTCTATGGGCAGGCTTTATAACATTTTACAAACAATGCTAATAAAAATGCTATATATCTTAGCAAACAATTGGAGAAAAAATATTCTCATACAAAATCATTCTTAGTCCACCATAATATTGGAAAACAAACCTTAACAAAAACACTTCTTTTTCGTTCCGCAGTTGGAAGACAACCTCGAGCACGAGAAGAAGGTCCGTGCCGACGTCGAGAAGGTAAAGAGGAAGCTGGAGGGCGACCTCAAGATGACACAGGAGACCGTCGAGGAGCTCGAGCATGCCAAGCGTGAGGCCGAGGAGAACATCAAGAAGTGAGTGTGTTACCTATAACGGACGAAAAACACACAGACCGACATACTTATATACAAACAAAACAAATATGGGGCATAAGCATATTGCAGTCACGTATAACTCGAGTCTAACTTAATTTTGCATCTATGTCCTGTCTAAGTCCTGCCTAGGAGAAAATCAAGAAGTTAAACCGACAGACATATACAAACAAAAACATATAAGCAGACTTAATCATACTGCAGTCGCGTGTAAATCCTATCTTGTTAAATGTTGCGTCTTTATCCCGTCTACGCCTGCCTAAATTTAGTTAGTTGGTCAGGCTCGATGTCAGAAAACCAAATTTGTTTAGTCAGGACTAAGACACAAGGCTGCGTCTAGAATCCTGTCTAATTAATAACGCGTATACCTTCAGACAAAACTCAGTTAAACGCGATTTCAGAAACAGGCCATTATGCATACCAGCAATTCTCATAATAATTTTCATAAGCTAAACAGTCGCCTAGATGGCAAGCAGGACACTGCGTGAGATATAATGACGAATTTTTGATTGAAATCAAACAAATCTAATACTTCGAAATCCTTCAGAAATTAAAATTAAAGATTCTTCCGAACACGATCCTAAATGTATATCACTTGGGCCCCGTTGCAGAAAGAGATACAATCGAGTGTAAGTTCCCATTTATAGCAAGTCAGACAATTTTTCGCGTTTCAACCAATCATATTTGCGCATTTAGAACACATGATCTAACTTACCATTAATTGTAACTTACAATCGATTGCATCTCTTTCTGCAACGGAGGACCTTTCCTACTCCCAGGCATGCCAGGCGAGACTACTAACTGACACAGCCGAACAGCAGTCAGAAGACAAGTATGACCTGGGCCCCGTTGCAGATAGAGATGCAATCAATATTGTAAAGTTGCAATTCATTGTAAGTCCGATCATGTGACCAAATGCGCACATCTGATTGGTTCAAATGCGCAAATTTTCTGACTTGCAATTAATTGCAACTTTGCAATCGATTGCATCTCTTTCTGCAACGGTACCCAGGTTGTACAGATGACCCAGAAATATAACTTCAAATTTGAAATGACATTTAAATCAAATACTCTTGCAATACTTCGAATTAATGCGTCCATTCAGTAATTCGTTCTTTTCGCCCATTTCTCTGATCCCAGGCGCGACTACGACCTGACACAGATGAACAGCCGCCTGGAAGACGAGCAGAGCCTTGTCGCACAGCTCCAGAGGAAAATCAAGGAACTTCAGGTAAGCCAAAAAAACAACACAAACAAAAACGAATCACAAACATTAATAACCAAAACTAATGAACTCATTAATCAACGTTTCATGAAAGAAATTTTGTGTTGTATAGTGTAACATAGTGTCACACCTTGTAACAAAGTGTCACATAGTTAAACAGAATGTAGTATGAATGCAGTTGAGAGGAAATCTATATTCATATGATTTGTATAATGTAATGCTGTCAACAATTCGATTTGAATACGTGTGTTTGATATGTATTGTGTGACGCCGTGTATTAAACACGGTGTTTGTGACGCAATGTTATACAGCGGTGTGACTATAGCGCAATGAATGGAGTGTTTGAAGCATGTCTGGTCACTTAGGGTTTCGTCACATATCACATGATAGCGTAAACGGTTGCCCGACGAATAATTATACAATTTGCGAAAACAAATTATCCGGTGGTGAAAGTTGTCTCCATTGCTGGATGCACAAACCTTTCTGGCAGATGAAACAACGGACATCGCCTGACAAGGAAAGCATTCGCCGAACAAGCAACGAGTAAGAAACGCATACGAACGGAGACAAACAGATGGAAAATGTTGCTCTCCGTCGGGTGTCCGTTAACGCAATCTGGTGATGTGTGACAAGGCCTTTAGTGTAGTTGACGCTAGTTGTGATGCTAAAGTTAAAACACGGGGTGAAGACGGTTTCAACAAGTTTTGTTTACTTTTGTAGGAGGGATTGTACAACTATTTTCTTAGTATAAATTGGTTTGTACACAGTGTGAAGAAAATATGACACGGTATAAGAAAACATTGGGTGCAAGCAGTAATTATTTTTATACGAATTTACTTTGCTTGGAATCGTATCGATCAATGTATATACATATTTAATTCGTTAAGAACAAGTTACAACAAACAAAATACATTTGAGTCTTCAACATAGATATTTAAATTATGAATATAATTAGGATAGATCGTATGATCCTTGGTAGATTGTACGATTAATCGCCGTATGATCAATCGATATTTTCGTTCGATTGTCCTGTATAGGGTGACGATGGTCAAAATATGTGTAACGAATTCTGGAATATCGACTGATCATACGGCCCATCAATTAATAATCATACGATCTATCCTTAATAATTGTATTCATCATTTGAATATCCCGTTTGAAGGCTCAAATGAACGTGGCATACGTACCACCTCGTCTCTTACAAATCACCTTCCATAATATTTTGGAAATGCTTTAAGGTTTTGACAACAAAATATTTTAAGCAATAATATTGCATAAACTGCGTATTTAAACTGTTTTTAAGTGTGAACAGGTAAGTTTGCAATGGTCGTATAATTATATTTAAGTATATTACAATACCGTATAATTAATACTTGTGTGAAATGTGTGTGTGTGAATGCGTGAAAGGACCCATGGAATAGTGGTGGCAATTTTAGATATAATGCCGACATTATGTAACATATTAGCCAATGCTAATTGTAGCGATAGAAATTCTGATAGATTTCGTATCGTGAAACAAAAGAGGCTGAAATTGAAATATTCAACAATGTCACGTTGAGCAAAATCAGACAATTTTGATAATACATACTAACAACCGAGTATATAGGTCGCATAGGCGCCGGAAGTGGGGGGGCAGGGGGGGCGGCCGCCCCCCCAATCCAAAAAGTGGGGGGGCAAAACGCGTTTTTGCCCCCCCAAAAAGCCCCCCCCCCCCCCTCAAAAAAAAAAAGAAAAAAAAGAAAAGAAAGAAAGAAAGATAGAAAAGGGAAAGAAAGAAAGAAAAAGGAAAAGAAACAATTAAATGTATCAGCAAGGAGGTTTAAGCCTCCTTGGTTATACATCCATTTAACGTTTTCGCTGCGCGCTTCGCGCGCAAACAAATTATCTCAGTTTGTTGTGTAACTTGCGTATGGGGTACGTCTGGGGTGGATTTTTCTGTACCGGTCCACGTAGTTCCTGTGTAGGCTGTTATTGCTCTGGCTGTTTGTGTGACGTGCACCAAATTGCACCATTTCAAGTATATGAATGCAAAATCTTCCCCGTGGGAGGGGGATACCACCTCCCAAACCATCCCCCTATGGCTCTGCCCCAGCCCTCGGTCGCTTCGCTCCCTCGGGACTCATTTTTGACTGTAAGCTATGTTGTTGGATCATACATAATGTGGCATATGGTTTATGTTTTTATGCACCAAAACGCACCATTTCAAGTATATAAATGCAAAATTTTCCCCGTGGGAGGGGGAAACCCCATCCCAAACCTTCCCCCTCTGGCTCTGACCCAGCCCTCGCCGTCGCTTCGCTCCCTCGGGACTCATTTTTGGCTGTAAGCTATGTTGTTGGATCATACATAATGTGGCATATGGTTTATGTTTTTATGCACCAAATTACACCATTTCAAGTATATAAATGCAAAATGTTCCCCGTGGGAGGGGGATACCCCCTCCCAAACCCTCCCCCTCTGGCTCTGACCCAGCCCTCGGTCGCTTCGCTCCCTCGGGACTCATTTTTGGCTGTAAGCTTTGATGTTGGATCACACAAATGTGGTATATGGTTTATGTTTTTATGCACCAAATTACACCATTTCAAGTATATAAATGCAAAATCTTCCCCGTGGGAGGGGGATACCCCCTCCCAAACCCTCCCCCTCTGGCTCTGCCCCAGCCCTCGGTCGCTTCGCTCCCTCGGGACTCATTTTTGGTTGTAAGCTATGTTGTTGGATCATGTTTTTATGCACCAGATTGCACAATTTCAAGTCAAAAAAATGCAAAAGCTCCCTACCGTGGGAGGGGGGACTCCGCTCAGTCACTTCGCTCCCTCGGGCTTGGTCGCTTTATCCTCGCAATGTCTCGCTCTCACCTCTGGCTCAAAGTTGGCAACTCTGTGAGTGTGGTTGGGCATGAGCCCCTAAACACATAAATCGTGAGCCCCCTTAGGGTTTTGCCCCCCCAATCCAAAACTGCTTCCGGCGCGCCTGATAGGTCGAGTTGTCCGGAAAGATTCGTTTGTTAAAAGACTTTTGTGGAAGGATGCCCATTTTGGGTGGGGCATGCAGTGCGCAATACCAAACTGTCTTGATTTGCTCTCGTTAATCGGCAAATATAATTATGCTATTTAATGCTTTATGAGAAATGAATCGTGTAAGACTTTTAATCAAACCAACATCAACGTAATCTAAACATTAGTGGACCGTTATTTTTGCAAACTCATCAGTGGGTTCTCGAGGATGGGTAGTATCCAATTTTGGAATGGCACGCAGTGCGCAACAGCAATTTAATGTCTCGATTTTCACATTCCCAATCGGTGCGACATGCCAATGTAATGTTCTTAGTTTATTCTTTCAATGTATGAATCATGTACTTTGAAACACGCGAGCACCAGAGAGAAACTATGCTAAGAATGCGTGACACATTACCAACTCGGTATTGAATTTCAATGGCATCCGTTAACCCTCTCGAAACCGCGCTGTGAAGAGGCAATTGGGTAATACACAGACGTAGTGTTCTTGCGGATGTGATAGAGTTAAATGCACTCGGTATATACCACACCATGAACAGACAGTTGAGTCATAACGAGCGAAATGTACCAGAGTTGTTGATGAGTTTAACCTCTCCATACCGACCAACCATGTAAAGATTGTTCATTCAGAACATATCTAATGCTCACATAGCATTCAGAGGATTAATACCACAACATGACCGCCGTGTTTTAATGACTGAATTATAATCATGTACCAGGTGAGCACGGGTGGACCTAGAAAGTAGAAATTCAAAATTAAGGTCGTTTCGGTGAACAAATTGGCAAACAATTTATAAAGTACTCACCAACGATACACCCACATTTTTGGCTCACAAGCAAAAACTCACGAGAGGAAACAAAATGCTCAAGGTACAAGACAAACAATAAACGATGAAAAGAAAAAGGACTGCGCCCTTGTATATATCGCTCTAGATATCATTCGGATACCAATTCTTGAAAACGTCACTGACTTTGCACTCAGCTACGGGCCGTTGCCACTTAGAGGGTTAAACAACTAGAACCGCTCGGGTGGTATATGAACACGAACCCATTCCTATTGGCGTTGCTGTTCGCAATTAATTTGCCACCCAAAATAAACAAATATGTTACCGATGCCCCGTTGTGAAATAAATTATAATACATGATCCAGACAACATGGTGGTAAAGGTCTGTCAACCTTGCATGACAGAGCCGACTCGACCCGATCCGACTGGTCAGGCTAGAGTCGGGCCCGGTCGGTCGGAGCCGATTCATCGTGTTGAATCGACCCCGACGGGCTTCCAACTGTCTCTCGAATGGTTAAATGCACGGGCGTAGCGAGTTACGTAATACCTATTCAACTGGGGGGGATGGATGAATAGATCATCCCCCCCAGTTGAATGGGTATCAATGACATGTCTACGCCCGTGGTTAAATGTGAGTTGTGAGGCACTGCATACTGAGCTGATCCGACTGAAAACCAGTCGGATCGGGTCGAGTCAGCTCTGTCTGCGCCGGGCTTAACATGAGCAGGCCTGTAGAGAGCGTAATGGATAATTACTTCGGATAATTTGAAAACTCTCCGACGGTTGAGCAATTTAACCCGTTCCACATCAATACTCCCATACCCATAGAAGAACCACAATATAAACTGAGCTCGCCTACAGCTATAGGGTTAACTGATATTTCCTGCCGGTGCATAGTGTGTATGGCATTTATCATTAATTAGGTCCGACAACGCCACTTGATTTGGTGTATAAATATAAAAGTTAATCTCCTAAGTTGACGTCAAACATTCATGAACAAAAAATAACGAGACTAAAATAAAAACGTCCCGGGTATGTTGTGGCACGCTTCCAAATTTCCCTTTGGCAGTATCAATGGCAGGACACTATGTATTCCGCCTTGATTGCCAAGTCTTATTCTATTCTTAGGCTCTTACTCTTAGCCAAGAGAAGACAAATTCATTTGATAACTCGATTGACCCTTAAAGATGCTCTTGACCCCAGTGGTTTCATTAAACACAATTACAATTATTACCAAAATGATTTTTAAAGAAACATTGATGAAAAAACGAATTTGTCATTCGAAATCGGTCCATAGGAAACTGAGAAGAATGAATAGACTATTGAAAACGAAAAAGAATATTCATGAGGTCATGTGACATAGCGTACATAACTCGTGTATATTCATGGGGTCACATGATACAGCCTGCAACTACTACTCAATGCATTATCACATCAGGTAACATGATAAGCCCTACAACCAGTATGCATATTCATGAGGTCACGTGATATAGCTACAGAATAATCATGCATATTCATGACGTCCCATGGTGAAGCCTATGGAGTAATAATCACAACTTTGGCACCCATAGAGAGACGGGGGCACGAAAAAGCAGGTCAGCGCATAGTTGACATTCCATCCCATCCCCTAAGCCTTGGCTTATAGCCTATAATATAGACTGTGCCTGTTGCTAGCCATGCTAGCCATGCTATAACCGTGTGTCTATTGGTGGACCTCCATAGTCTGCTCATCATCTCATTCGCGTAGTACCAGACCTGCTCCTGTGACAACTTAAGCTTGAAAACATGTGTGGAGATGAACATACCTTTCTTCGCTGATAAATGGCATCAGCATGCTTCTGGGGCTTTACCAAATCTATGCGATAGTATTCAATGCGATGTTCTATATACTCTCAACTCGATAGTCTGTTATAACTCGCATTAGAGTCTGACGAGAGTCTTTATTAACCTGCTCAGCCCTGTACAATATCATTGGGTTATAAAAGTGGTCTATCATGAGCTGAGACAATGGGTTACTTTCTTTCGGGTAGCGAGATACAGTATGACCCCGATAAAGCGAGATTCAAGATTCAAATGACTGCGTTGATCATGACTATAATATGACTTGATGCGCGGTTGTAAAACCCGGACAGACAGCGTCTTATGTCCCACGAATAATCAAATTATAATCATTGGCTGATGATAAAAACCTGACCCTTCCTTACAAGACAATTTGCTGCCAGTTGGCTGCCAATGGTTGTCAATCGCTTTGGTGACCCCGTTCAATGCCGTGATACCCGGCTTTCAGATCACCCTTAATCAATCATAATCCGTCGCGAATTCGCGATAATTACGCCCATTCATCGAACGCCTTCATGATGCGTTGCTGCGTCTTCACTTTTATCATCATCATAATTCCCACGGCCACACAACGCTCCCTACTGAGCGCATGCTAATTCAGTGAATGCGATGGCATTTGAACCATCAATCAGATTAGATAGAACGCTCTTCGGTATTTTCAGGATGATAGGCAAGCGAGTCGAGCTTTCCTAGTAAAAGCGAATCCTTACGATGAATCATATATGGAATTCCGTGTCTTGCTATAGTCATTTTCTCATACCGTTCTTGAGGTAAACAGAATCGTACCAAAAATAGCAACATACAAAACGTTGCGAACATTTTATTTTTAAACATTTTGAATGAGTCAAGAACTTATTGGAGCACTTTCGTTCAAGACAGTTATTTGAACATTAGTTTCGTTTGTTTAATTTAGAATTTTAAAGTTACTTTTTCGGACCATTCCTTTGAAAGAGGATAAGTAAACAAGACTTCGATATTTTAAATGAACATCACCCTTTTTATAAGGACCTGTCACCGTTTGTATCTAGTTACTTGTTTTTACATAATTACATCAACAATAATGTTTCACTAATCAGATGGTCTAATCGTAATATTGAAACAAGGACATACATACCTCAAATTGTTAAAAGAGACGCTTAATTCGATTGTCTAAACATGCAGTGCCAATTATAGTGATGCTGGGTTGTATGGACCATTCATTAAACTAATGAGAACATTGAGCATGACAAGAATTCAAATCAGGGAGGATAATTAAATATCCTATAACTGGTCTCGTGGAATCCAGACTTAATGTAGCGTAAATGTGTCTGGATGATTTGTCATAAGGTCTGACATGTGGTGAATTAACTCGCATTATCCAATATACCTTGGCATATGCCGGAACATAATCATCGACGAATTAGACCCTAATGAGCGAGTCCCGCACGGGGTATGTTGCAGCATAACAACATGTGAAGGATCCGCTATAATGTGCTGGCACCCCATAGCGTGCAGCTGCATTTCTTGCTACTCCGTGAACCGTAACAGTTTCACTTTCATCCTTCAGTTGATGCCTAAGGGTTCATTAAAGAATACCACAGGTCGTTTTGCATTCCGGCAGTCTTTGCCAGCTGCATTCATTAGCAATCAAAAAGGGGGCAAGCCGACCTTACTTAGTAATTAATCAGAACGCCGCAACGCGAAACTCAATACGTCGGGCAATGTTATGGCACGCGTGACTGAAGAGGTCTTGGCAACACGAGTAAATGAAACGATACGGGCCGGGCTGTGTATATGTGAGTAGTGCATAGTGGCGGCGGCGGTGACCGTCCCCCTTTAAGCATTCCAAACATTCCGACCGCAGATGTCTGAATGCAGGGCCCCTGGTACAAACGGGGAGATATGCCAGACTATACAGTATTAAAAGGGGATAATGATCGGGGTAATTGCTAATTTGACACCGCCCACTAAGCCCGCTCGTTATAAACTGGTTTGTCAGACGCGTTCTGCCAGACGTAATATGTTAATATCTTCAGTAGATAACATTCGTAACACATTGCACAACTATACTATGTCTAAAACCGGCCAATGCAGAAGAGCAAGGAGTATGTAGATTCGCCACAGTAAAATGATATGAAAAGATTGCTTCGTAAAAGGACATCAAACTTTTAGGTTTGTGTTTGTTACCAAAATGTTAGAACAATAATTATAACGAACCAACTTCTCGTTTTAAACAATATGATTAGAATTTAAAAACAAGTATGATTTTATTTTGGGTCTATGTGTTAAACATCTGTAACATAATAAAACGCTTCAAACAAAATAATTAATACATTAAATCAAAGTTATCTTCTGTAGCGCTTGAGGCACTGTCTTTTGAAGACGGGACAAAGCCATAACGGGATATAAGAAGTGTGTCTTAATCTACTGTTGATAGTGTATATTGCGGTGTAATGAGTGCAGCTGTTACCTCTCAAGACGAGAATCAATTGAGACGGATTCATTATGGTATAATAACGGGCACTGTTGACAGGAACGACCGCGATAAATAACCAAATGGGCGATGCGATAAGATTATAATGGCATTCATATCGAATATTGTTGTCAGACATTCCAAACATAACAAACGAGCGATATAAGCGGTATACGACCGTGATTATCTTTTGCTGACAGTTATATCGCCAAGCATTTTAGATACAGCTGTGGGCTTAGCATAGGACGTGTCAAAACACACGATAGATACGATATGATACGATACGATTTTTATTAGGCGCTGTTTACAGGCTTTATATGAACAATAACCAAACGGAGCGATACGCGCTAAGTCTACATCTTATGTAGATAGTAACGTGCATGCCTCGACGAACGAGATGTTTAGACTTGCAGGCAAGCGTTCAAGCATTATTTTGTTTATATTGCAAGTAATATCATCAAACATTGATAGGTCTGGGTTACTCTCAGTGGTATGTCAAAGCAAATAGAAGGCAGTGTGGATGTAAATATCAGGTTAATGTATACACACGACAGGGAATATAGATCCTATCTAGGGTATCATAACAGTAGGCCAAGAGTAGGCCAAGTCGCCACAGCGGGGCGGAGATATTTATGGTATTGCAGAGGGGAGGGTTCGTAATCACGGCATGAATACATAGATATTATGCAAACGAGGCTTGCTAAGTGGCTACAAAAGAAAGTGGGTTGTCGCGGGGTGGGACCGAGACATGGTGTAAGGTGTTACTGGTGGCGCGGAAAGGCTATCCGCGGGGTGGCCGATGACACGGCGAGTGTATGAATCGAAACGAGTAGGATGTCGCATTGCATTATCAAAATGAAGCATCCGCATTTGGTTTGGAATGTCAGGTATTGCTCGTAGGGTCATTGAGGGAGCCACAAAGAAGAAGGCCGTCCCAGAACATCCTCACAGCCACTACTATCAAGTGGCGAATAGTAAACATATATTACCCCGATCGTATTACGACTCGTAAGAAGTCCATACTATCAGTTGTGATGATTCCGTGTCCTACTCACCGCTTATGCTTGTATGATGCAAATCTCTATTCCATGGTATGCACGTAGCCGAGCCTCATATAGCGATGGGGATGGGTATGGCGGGAGGATGGGATGGGGGTCGGATTACTGACGGGAAGAGGTATGCACATCGCTCTGACACCGTTACAGCGCTGCCAGCCCATCGCATACCACTGCCAAATAAGCCCAGAGCTGGCATCACGCCTGCTGAGCGCTGATTCGCCGATGAGTCCTAAGCTCATCCTCATTGGCTGATGACATCAGCACGCGAAATAGGTTCCTCATCACAGACGCATCCCGTCCCATCCCATCCCACCTCTGCGTAAAACAAGGAATTTTAAAAGGCTTGCTTCACTACTCATCATCGATCAGTACTCGACGAGTTGACACGTAGCTTGGCGGACTTGCCCTTGTACCTGCTAGCCAGCAGCCAGCCATTCATGTAGCTCAGTTTGGCATTGCCTTATCTGGTGTTCACTGCATCCACTACGGGACCGTGCAATACAGGCCTGGATTTATAACGGAGCTTAGGAGTATACCTTCGCCGATTAGCAACCAAACCAGATCACAGCTTCACTTGTCACGGAGCCTTCCTCGAGTGAGCATCGGTCTCTTTGAGCCCTAATTGGATATAGCAACAGTAGTCAGTAGACTTACCTACACACATCAGCAACCATGAGTTACGGAGCTACAACGAAGGTTGTGCAGAAGAGCGTTACCGGTGGATATGTCACGGACTACAGCTCGTCCACCGGAAGTAACATCAACTACAACAAATTGAGCGCCAAGTCGAGGCAGCTGATCAGGCGCAGCTATGAGCTCGGAGACAGTGCAGCGGGCATGAGGAAGCTCTATGAAGTAGGCACCTACAAAACATTACTCTACCGTTGATTCTTTAATTTGCATGATGGTTGACTGGGTTATGGCTTGTGCATGCTTCAGGAAGCCCACTTTTCAGAGACACGGGTGATCAAGGTAGGATTAGAGGGGAAGCAATTCATTTGTGTTTCGATACGTTTTGAACAGCCATATCGCAACATTGCAGGTCTTCTGCATCGATACATTCTTTTCGCTAGATTTGCAATGCTCTGAACAGAGCTAAACGAGTGCTTATCTTTCACAGACAATGTAGGACCAGACAGTAGGATGAGGTACAATTTACTGCATTCCGATTCACCGTAAACATGGTAAAACAACGCTAGTGCAGAATATTATTTCGGCTAGATTGCGAATGCTAAACGATTGATGCCATTCATTTTCTAAGCAGTTTTATGTAGCACGGCCTGATGTTATAGTCTTAAACCAAAGTTTAGCAAATTCTAGAACACCATCCACAAGAAAAGCCAAGAAGATCAAAACTAGAATCATTGCCGTTTTGCACGACAATAACCCTAGCTGCATAGACACAAATTGGTTCTTACCGAAATTAGAAGTGGGCGAGTTCTTAATTCCATGTTCCACAAACGGAACAGGGGTCGCCTAATCTTAGGCCACGCGATAAGCATGTTCGAGAAACAAATATCCTATAAAGTTTTAAAGAACAAGGTGATGACGTCACAGGGTTTCTCAAGAAGAACAAAAAATGGGAAAGAGGAGGAATGACTAGACCAAAAAAGGGGGTCACGGGGTCATTTGCCTTGTTTTGACTAGCACCAATAAGTGACTCATTTAATGGGCAAATAAAAATCGTTTGCTCACCAAATAAAACACGATGGCCGCACAAAGGGATGTCTGCTTGCAAGCATGTTCAAAGTATCTTCCAATTGTAACCACTTCCTGAGTTGAGTGGGACTGACATTTGAAGACATTGGCAAACGATGCAACATTCCTTGGAGTTTTGGAGTACTTGCGCAAAGAGAGAGAGGGAAAGAGAGAAAAAACCAAAACGACTTGGCAATTAGTAAGCTTATGGGGGAGTCTAGGAGAGGAACAAATTATGTCGCATTCCACACTGATTCGCTGTTATCGAATTCATTATCCGAATAAAGAACGGAACAGTGCATGCCATGTAGTTCGGGTGTGAGGAATATTCACAGTTTTTGATTCGAAGGCATTTGCGCAGGAAGCACGTATTCCATTCCTCCGCTTTTATTGCATGCATTCCGAGCGAAAAATGGGTTGGTCACGGTATAGCTACACTTACGAGTTTGATAGACCATCACTGGTTGGCGGAAAGCTAGAGGCGCGACCAGTAGTGCGGATAGATCGACCATCATTCTTAAGGATGAAGGTATAATCATGCAAAGTGTTGCTTGAAACAAGGTGGATAGGATAATAATTATTGCCAAGTTTTGTGTCTGTGCTCCGGGACTTTTCCCCAGTTTTCATCGTAGCCCGGAAGACCCGTCAAACCATATAATATTCTGAAAATGTATTATATTTAAAGGACTGTTTGATCTCAATCGGTGCTGGAAGATCATTGTTGTGCTAATCGTGCGCATAATAATTTCTGCATAATTGTCGTTGAAGTCTTAAAAATGGATTATAAAATATTTTGGCGGACCATTATAGTGAAATGAAAAGAGATTTGACTGTGACAACGATTAGGTCTCTCCAGATGGATATACTCTTCCCCCTCTTAATGGATTACTATGGATTTATCTCTTGCACGGCGCGATCATCCATGTTAGAAAGGACCGATTCTTTCACGTTGCACATTCGATGTGGGGTGGATATACAGTCAAACCTGTCTAAGTGACCACCTGTCTATAGCAGCTAACCTGCCTATAGTGACATAATAGGTGGTCCTCTGCATAGAAAACAGTGAGATGGAACCTGTTTATAGAGGTCACCTGTCTACAGTGGTCATTTTTTTCTGGCTTCTCTTAAAAATTGTCACTATACACAAGTTTGACTTTAAATCATGTTCTGGAGAGTATAATATGTATATCTGTTTCAACAAATGTCGTCAATATTCCATGGGCATCTTGTTAGAGAGAACAGACTGTGTGACTACAGTATATGGTTGTGAGATGGCAATATATAGTCATCTGAGTGAGTGTGGTAGTTTGACTGTCTGTGAAACTTGTCCGTGACGTCACAACATCAAATATGACGATCATATTGATATAGTTTACAATGACGACACAATCTTGTGCATAACTATTATATTGATATCATAATTATGAGAATGCAATCTCGTTTCGAAATTGATCATTCTCATAATTAATAATATATCAAATGTATGGATAATATTCATAGTATTGTTCATGATTTTGAAGCATATCAATATTGTTTGAGATTGAATGACGTCATCCACTCGAACGTATCGATCGCATTGATATCATGTTGTGACGTCATAATCTTATGTCTATGCTATAGTTGTACTAATACTGTATGTTTGTCTTTGTTCTTTCTTTACTTCCTTCCAGGCCCGCATTGAGGAACTCGAGGAAGAGCTAGAGGCTGAGAGGCAAGCCCGTGCCAAGGTAAGCATCACATACAATAACTCGCATCGGACTTGACTCTATAGTTTGGGTACTTAAATATTTCACACAAGGAAATAACTTAATCTCTTAACTTAATCTCTTTACTAATCAAATCAACAGTTAAACTGTTAACTATACTGAATACAACCACGTTTAAACTTTAAACTAAAAATCTACCAAACCACTGACTTTAAAATGGAAAAAAGACCGGATTACTTATAATTTATAACGATAATTATGTTTCACTGGGGGATAATGATCCTTATACATTCAATCAAAAGCGCTTGAAAATACTCGTCCCAAAATTTGGCCAATAGTTGATATAAAATGTTATACAGTATATCAAAATTAGTATGTTTGTAGTAATATATGTTAGCTCGTTAAATATACATCAAGCCGATATCCACATCACCAACAGCCCATTCATTGCCCATATTGAGTTGTTGGCGTAAAATCAATAGACCATTGATGAGAGGGGTTTCGAGGGATGACGTGTACCCTGAGGTTGCGGCCTATTGCACTCCTGACATTCGCCAGGAATCTAGGGTCTCGGCGGGGGCCAGTTCAGGAACTCCAAGAATGTTTTTCCTTTTAATGAGCATATAGGTTACATGTATATACATACAGTGTGTTATACACACATGCAGTATACCGTTAGTATGTAGTAGGCCTTAATAGTTAGTACTTACACATTTAATATACAGTTAGTATATATCTGGATGAAAACATTTTCCAGCTGGACGAACATTTTGTTTGGCGAATTTAATTTTTGGTGATCGCCTTTTAAACTTATTGAGCACCGACCTACAGCTTGAAATTTCCAGTTACATATTCAATAATATGAAAATAAACTTTTAAAATATAATTACATAGGCTACTTATGTTCCAGGATAAAACAAAGAATATTAAATTATGTTTAGCTCTTACAAGAGAATGTCGAAGGACATCTGAATAGATACATTTAAAAAGGAGTCATAAAGAAATACACTGATATTTTCTTATAGTATACTTTATCTAAATACCGGAAATAAAGATGTAGATTTCAATTCAAAGCGGTGAATGTCATCGTTCCTAATTCCCCGTACCGTACGGGTTTGCAATGGTTACGCCCCCGAGGTGAAAGGGATACATATAAATGAATGCAGCTCTGTGGATAGACCCACCACATACCCAGTGGCGTAGCGCGGCCTCAGACTAATTGGGGCACGCAAATTGTTGAGGGCAGACCTTACGTATTTATCAATTTTTTTCAAAGATTTTACCCTTAGACTTCCCCGTATGTTTTTTGCTTATGTTTTGTTTTTTTTTCTCAAATTATTGGGGGTATTATTGCCCCCTCCCCTGCCCCCCCCCCCCCTCCCTGTAGCTACGCCACTGCACATACCTCACATAGGCCTCATTCCGCACATACTGAGGCCGCAGTTGCGCGTAGACGTCATCGCCCAAATAGTCCTAGTGTAGACCCGACTTAGCTTATCCTTGAACACACATACATACCCGTCTATTCTTAGCAGCAGCGGTTTATACTTACTTACTTAGTGGAAGGGGAGGGGGGAAGGGGGCTTGCACTCACCTGAATTCCTCGGAGGTCAATTTTACTAGAGGATATCATTTGCGATTTTAATATGGACGGTTGCATACAAAACAGATAACATCTTCGGCAATATATTTGATGAGTAAAGAAAAAGACTCTGTTCGTATTTTTCTTGTATCAAATCACAACATGTTCTTCAATCTCAATCGAATTTCAGGCAGAGAAACCATAAGCGAAAAGTTGGCATTCGATCATCACTTTGTTAAGAACAGAAAATAATAAGTGACTCTGTTCGTTTTGATCTCATGTCAAATCACAACACTTTCTTTAAACTCAATCAAATCTTATGCAGAGAATAACAACTCAAAACGAATTTACGAAACTGCGACATTACATCATCTCTTTGTTTAGGTATGAATTTAATACATGATTCAGTTCGTTTTTATATTGTATTTAATTACAACACTTCCTTTTAATGACTTTGTTCGTTTTTTATCTTGTATCAAATCTCACAACATGCACTTTCTGTAATCTCCCTCGAATCACAGGCAGAGAAGCAGCGCGCAGATGTCACCCGCGAGCTGGAAGACATCGGCGACCGTCTGGAAGAGCAGGGTGGAGCCACCGCTGCCCAGATCGAGGTCAACAAGCGCCGCGAGGCCGAGCTCAGCAAGCTCAAGCGCGAGATCGAGGACCAGATCGTCCAGCACGAATCCGTCGCCTCCACGCTCCGCAAGAAGCACACCGATGCCGTCTCCGAGCTTACAGAGAACCTTGAGAGTATCAACAGGTCCAAGTCCAAGTACGTTGTTGGCCCCAGCTTGAGGGCGCTGTCTCATATCTCTTATTAGAATACCAATGTATAACCAAGCTTACATCTTTCAAGAAAGCGTTTTCAATCATTAGTTGGCAATAAAAATGCTTTAAAACCTCACTCATTCTTGAATCTTGAAAGTGTAATAGAAGCAAGCACATATACCATACATTTCGTTTCCTTTGATAATCTAAATGGAAGCATATGAATATTGTTAAAAACTCTGATTGCCTTAATATTATATACCTATTTTGTAGTAAGTAACATTAAAGAAAATTAACCTCCTTCTGTCACACTCCTTGACAGGATCGAGAAGGAACGCACACAACTGAGGGTCGAGGTTGAGGATCTTTCCAGCAACCTGGACTACATCTCCAAGGCCAAGATCAGCGCCGAGAAGAGTGTGCACATTCTCGAGTCCCAGCTCAGCGAGGCCAACTCCGCCCTTGCCGAGCGCGACCGTGCCCTCAACGACCTCCAGAACTCCAAGTCCCGTCTGGGCAGTGAGAACGCCGACCTCTCACGCCAGCTCGAGGACCTCGAGAACCAGCTCTCTCAGCTCAACAAGACCCGCACTACCCTCCAGGTCCAGGTTGAGGAGTACAAGAGGAGCGTCGATGAGGAGACCAGGGTATGTGGCTATGCTGACTTGATAGATGTCCGAGGAGACCGGGTCTTGACATTCATGTCTCCTTACTTAGATATGTTTTAAAAAAATAATAAATCATTCTAAACATAGTTTGCATGAGAAAAATCAGCCATGTCAGCAATAGCATTACTTGATATCGCAACAATTCACTTTTCTCTTTTCTCAAACGAGCTCTGCCGAATCGGCACTGTCAAATGAAACAGATTCCAAGCGATTCTTTATTCCATTTCCCTAAACACTAAACACGAGTTGTAACTTGTTTCCTCTTTTCTTTACTCTGTGCAGGCCAAGAACACGCTGTCCTCTCAGCTGAGGCAAGCCCAGGCCGACAACGACCAGCTCCGCGACACCGCTGAGGAGGAGAGCGAGGCCCGTGCCGAACTCCAGCGCGTGCTCACCAAGGTCAACGGCGAGCTCAACCAGATGCGTGCCAAGTTCGACGGCGAGGCCGTACAGCGCGCCGAGGAGCTTGAGGAGGCCAAGTACGTTGCCTCACGGGAACTCATGTCTTCCCTAATGGGAATTTCTCGTTTGATTTCGGAACAAACCAATTTAGTTTTTGCCACATCGGGAATCGGTTGCTTTTAATTCGGGGAAATACCAATTTATTGTTGATCCTATCGATTTGATTTATTTCTTCATTTAATGATTTTTGATTCAACAAGATATCCTTCCAATCATTATTTTTGTATTCAATGCTTTGGGTTTCGACAAGATATCCTTTCAATATTTGTTCCCTTTTCATCCTTGCAGGAGGAAGCTGATGATCCGCCTAGCCCAGGTCGAGGAAGAGCTGTCCACGGCCCTGTCCAAGAACTCCAGTCTCGAGAAGTCCAAGGCCCGCCTCACAGGCGAGGTCGAAGACCTGCAGCTCGACCTCGAGAGGGTGAGTTCCGCGTCGCCATTTTGACCTAGGCTATTTTGAGCGCACTGCATAATTCTGAGCCAGAGTATCCATTACGTGTGGAAAGTACTTTGAATAGATAAGATTCCTGTTTCATCTGTCTTAAATTCCCTACCACGCTGTCTCATTTATCAAACCAACTTCAACAACATTTTCAAGAGAGAACTCTAATGCATAATTGGCATATTCTCCTGTAACTTTAAAACATTTCATGGAAAATATAAAACGCATAATTCTCCTTTAACTTTACATAAGTTCAAGGAAGAAAAGAAATCAAATGTATAATTCGTTGATTCCCTTGTATTGTATCTCCCATCACAGTCCAACCAGCTGTGCGGCCAGCTCGAGAAGAAGCAGCGCAACTTCGACAAGGACCTTGCCACCTGGAAGGACAAGTGCGAAGCCCTGGCCGTTGAGCTGGACATGTCTCAGCGTGAGGCCCGCACCTACTCCACCGAGCTCTTCAAGGTCAAGAACTCATACGAGGAGAGCCTAGAGGTCATCAACAACGTGCGTCGTGACAACAAGGCCCTCCAAGGTAAGTGAACGAGCGAGCGAGCACGAACAATGCAATTATTATCGTTCTTCTTCTTCCAATGTAGTGCTTCTTCAGACTTGTTCGCGACTTATCATTGACCGATTAATATTATAATTGTACCAAAGATCCTCCTTAAAAAGATCGCTTGATATAACATAGACTCGTTACCATGAAGTAAGGATGTTCCAAAGTTAAAATTTCCTTCGTATTTTCTCTGTAATAACTAAACATATCTGTCTTAAAACGCGTACGAGTTTTCCTTATGGTAAACAAGTTTAGAACGCCGTTACTTTGCCATGATATATACGGTCGTCTGTTAAATTTCACCTCGCAACAATCACGACAATGTTTTGTTTCTCGTCGTTGTACCACACAGATGAGATCCAGGACCTGACCGACCAGCTCAGCGACGGAGGCAAGTCCGTGCACGAGCTCCAGAAGCTATGCAAGAGGCTCGAGCTCGAAAAGGACGAGCTCCGCGTCGCCTTGGAGGAGGCCGAGGCCCACCTCGAGGCCGAGGAGGCTAAGGTCATCCGCGCTCAGCTGGAGATCACCCAGGTCAAGCAAGAGTGCGAGCGCCGTCTCGTGGAGAAGGATGAGGAGTTCGAGATCACCCGGTAATTAAAAGAGTTTGATTCTTTAACGAAATCTAAAGTATTCTAGAGAATGAAATCAATCATGGAGAATGGATGAGTGTTTTAGTATTCTAGCGAAACTAATCAACACATTTTCTGGTTAAGTCTTTTCAAGAGAAACACATTATGCTTTTAATAGTTTACTATATTCATACGAATTATTGATACATATCCAGCCTTCTGGTTCTATAACTAAATACGCTAATTCGACGAGTTATGTTTGTTCAGGTCCAGTAGAAGCAAGAGAACCACAGGGTTGACGAGTTATTTTTTTTTTCTGTTCGTTGTTTTTTTTTGTGTGCGATTGCAGCAAGAACCACGAGCGCTCCATGGAGTCCATGCAGGCTAGCCTCGAGGCTGAGCTCAAGGCCAAGACCGACGCACAGAGGCTAAAGAAGAAGCTCGAGGGCGAGGTCAACGACCTGGAGATCCAGCTCGACCACGCCAACAGGAACAGCGCAGAGGCCATCAAGACCATCAAGAAGCTCCAGATCAGCGTCAAGGTGGGTTGATTAGGTTAGGTTAGATTTAGGTTCGGGGTGATCTTTTTTATATTGATTTTGATAAATCCGAACCGGAGTATTGACGAAATGTTTGCATCATGACCAAATCTCATTACAATTTCGCTTCCGTAACCATGGTAACTCAGAATTACACGAAAATAACTTCATTGTAATATATTCATATTCACATCAATGGTCTAAACATGTCCCTTGATTTATAGACCATATTTGTGTCATAGGATTGTCATCTATGTATCATTATTTTATATCATCTATGAAATGATGTTATCTTCAGGAGTTCATGACTTACAATAATTGCAGTTACCATATCGTTATCTTCACTCAATGCTCTATTTCTATCCGTCAATGTTGCCCTCCAACAGGAGCTGCAAGCCCAGGTTGATGAGGAGACACGTGCCCGCGAGGACATGCGCGATCAGTTGCAGCTAGCCGACCGCCGCAACCAGGCTCTCGTCAATGAGCTCGACGAGCTACGCGCCGCTCTTGAGCAGACAGAGCGCTCCCGCAAGCTGGCCGAAGGAGACCTTCAGGACGCCAACGACCGCCTGGCTGAGGTGTCAGCACAGAACCACGTCCTGAGCAACCAGCGCAGGAAGGCCGAGGCTGAGCTAACCACCCTCACCGCCGAGCTCGAGGAGGCCATCAACGAAGCCCGCAACAACGACGACAAGGCCAAGAAGGCCATTGCTGATGTAAGGAGGAAAATCTTGATGTCGACTTATTTGATCTTCAAAAAATAGTTTCTTGTTTAACTTTTAGCATTTTGTCCAAGTATTACCTCTCGATCTCGCTCTTGTCTATTACCCGTTCAAGATTTATTTAGTGATAATATGATAGGATGACGAAAAAGTCTTCATACTTGAATTAAATCGATCGAGTGCCCTTCAATTTGCTTTCCATCTTCTCTCACATTAAGTAAGTAAGAGCATCTTTTTAAAAAATGGCCATCGCATATTTCTTTATTCCTCTGATTTATCTTCTCTGCACAATTCATCATATTACTTTTCTTCTGATCACTCATACATCCACTCCTTTATTATTTATTTCCTCAAAATGTATCATCATCATCTTCTTCTTCCGTTCCTAGGCCACCCGTCTGGCTGATGAGCTCCGCACGGAGCAGGAGCACTCCGTCCAGGTGGAGAAGTTCCGCAAGTCGCTCGAGGTCCAGATCAAGGACATGCAGGTCCGTCTGGACGAGGCCGAGGCCGCCGCACTCAAGGGAGGAAGGCACACCATCGCTAAGCTCGAACAGAGGGTAAGAGCTTGGGATTCTGTAGACCGAAAATCAAGTTTCTATATTCCGCTCGACGGTTGGTTGTATACGCTCCATGGGGTAGAGTATAAAGTCCGATATAAAAGTAAACCCCTTAATTATACAGTCGGTTAATTATGACTATACTGATTGTGATGTTCATGAACATTTTTGTTGCTGATTGATTTCTTAAATTCCAGGATATATTATAACTCCCAACGATAAATATTATATCCGCGTTTGTGAGTGTATTTTTCGTAAATAGCTAATGATAAAGAAAAACGAATTATTACTGCCTACAAAGCTTATAACTTCAACCCATCTTCTCCATTCGAACTTCTTTTTACTCATCAATCGATCTCCACCTTTGTCTCAACCCACAGCTGCGTGAGCTGGAGGGCGAGCTCGAGAACGAGGCCCGCCGCCGCTCCGACGCCGAGAAGGCCGTCCGCCGCCAGGAACGCCGCGTCAAGGAAGTCCTGTTCCAGTCCGAGGAGGACCGCAAGATCCAGGAACGTATTCAGGAGCAGTGCGACAAGCTCGCCGTCAAGTGCAAGACCCTCAAGAGGCAACTAGAGGAGTCCGTAAGTCGCGCCATCTTAAAAAACATTGTCATTTTCTTTCTGTTGGGAGCCAGCATTCTTTGGAACAGAATCTGATCGAAGATTTTACTAATAATATTATACTATGCGAAGGTTCTGTGGGTCATCGATGTTACCGTTTTATGACTCAAAACTAGTCCACTTTAAAACCAAGAAGATGACGGTGTGGGGTTGAAAAGGAGTTTGCTATAACACATTTTCACGTTTGGTCTTTTTATATCTTACCTTGGCTATTTATTAGATATCTTACCTTGGCTAATTATCATATATCTTTCTTTGTCTATTGATTAAATAATATATTTCTTTGGCTAAAATATTGATTAAATGTCTTTCTTTTTCTCTTATCTTTGCCCTTCTCTCTCCTTTGCGGACGTAGGAGGAGAACGTGAACCAGAACCTGGCCAAGTACCGCAACGCCCAGCGCGACCTGGAGGACTACGAGGAACGCGTCGAGCTTGCCGAGACACAGCTCAACAAACTGAGGGCCAAGGCGCGCAGCCAAACCACCACATCCACCCGCGTCTCCTCGGTACTACATCCCGACTTATTCTCCTCCTCCTCCTCCGATGAGCTTAGTGATAGTGATGCCCTTCTACTTCCTAGCGCTTCCATGCGCTACACTCATCACTAACTTAAACCAAACAAACATCATCATTTTGACCACAAAATCTCTTCCACCACACCACCCGGCAAACATTTTTTATCCACGGTACTTGCGCATTTCTCGTTATGAGTGACGTTGTTTACTAGATTCTAAACCTCTTCGTGAGTTGTGGTACTGACTGACATCTTAACGAAGTATTTTCGTTTTGTGACTGTGTTTTATGTCATGTCAAATGGCAATGCACTGACTGAATGAGAGCATCCTACTTTTAATAAAAAATTTCCATCGTTTAGGGGTTTTCTTGAGAAATTGTAGATACAAATAACACTACCCGAAAAACAACTTGAAATACGAAGAAAAAAACGTGAAACGATATTGTTCGTTATGTTACGGGATGCCTCAATACCCGCTTTGCCGTATGACCAACATTGATGTCGTTACCATGGTTACATAACTACATTTCAAATTGAGGGAATCCAAATAACATGTGTGAATAACAAGTCACATTTCCTCTCACAAGCGCGAGTTTTAACAGTTTGATTTTTGTTCTTATTACTGACGGAAAAATAATGACAATTAACTTATTTTGTGTTTTGGGTCAATTCTCTTTAATTTGGGAAATTATGGGTTAAATTCAGCTAATGGTGAGAACTAATTATTTAAAAACGAATTTCGAGACAAGAAATGCGCAATTGCCTTATACATTTCTTTCATTCCTTTCATATCCATTAACTTACATTCTGTCCATGTGTTTTTTCTTTCTTTTTATGATAATCATTTACAACCTTAGATTAATTGAAAGAAAATTAATGTCGTATTTGTTTTAACAACTTTAAAATGAGAAAGATATTTACATAAAATGTAAAAGAAAATGTTTTCATACAGTTAATCATTTACATATGTTTACTAAACATTAAACCAATTTCCCGACTTTATTAGACATTTCTCATCTTATTTTTCCCTCTAATTCTCGAGATAATTCCCATTTCCCGGTTGGTATGTTTTGTTAGTTTCTAAAAATTGAATGATTACGTTCAATCTGTTTTGTATCAACCTAACTCTTTCAAAACAAATTGTCTTGTCTAACACGTCTATATTAATTTGTAAAAAAAAAATTTCAAAGATTTAATGCCAAACATTTTGGTATTTCAGTAATTATTGATCTATTACAATTTCTTTTGATAATTTCTTTTTAAGTATTTGTTACTGAAACTAAACTTTCGAAGTAGACATTTTAAAACAAATAATGTTGTTCTATATCCTCTCTTTTACTCAAATATTCATTCTCTTATACTATGTTTCATTTCCTCCAGCAACATTATCGTGTTCATCATCCGGACCCGAACTTCACCCATCATCATTGAATTCATCATCATTATTTATTTATCATCTCGATTCATTCCAGGTTTGAATTTTCCCGTTACCACATCATCACCATTGGAAATTAGTCAGCATTGTAGCGTATAAGCCTTCAGATAATTAGCTAGCACTATTTTGTATTTGCTAAAATCACTTAGATAATTTTATGCAGTCAAAATAATTAATAACCTATAACGAGTCAAACACTTATCCACCAACACTGATCTTAAAATAGCAGAGATGAAGTTCAAATTCTAAGCTCTGCCGCTCACATTCAGCGATTTACCAAGGAAAGTCTTATGAAACAATAGCACATACAATAATGTTAGTATCTCAATTGTTAATAGTGCTGGCTTATCTGTGTGCACAATTTGTTTAAACTTCTATTGGCCTATTTATCGTTTTTTACACCAACACTGCAGTATACATTTTGCTACATCTCTTTATAAACGCTGTAAATACTACATCACATTATCCTAGTTTTATACACCTGTGTCCACATTTGTATAATGTTGTATATTTTATATTCATTAAGGCACACCATTTTCCCTTCTTCCGCCACGGCATACCACTACCGACCACGCCCATCTATTTATTTATACTCACTCGCAATATATTCTATTTCTCTCTTCACCTTCGCAGAAATCTTCCAAGTCATCAAAACAATAGAGGCGTTATCTTGTAGATCAGCACTAGCATTCACATGGTAAAACATCCATGCCTGTCGATCGCCTACTATTGCAGCATCATGGCCATGTGACGTGTCTTTGCGGTCATGTGATCACTAACGTTGATCGCATTTTACCACTTGATCACTAACGTTGATCATGCCCTTTCCCACGTGATCACTCACGTTGATCACGCCACTACCCACGCTTGTGTATTTCTCATAGGCTTTATATGGCTGTTTGACACCCAATTGTGGCAAGAGACAAATTTATCTTTCAATAAAATCTTGACAAAATTATACGATGATGATTGTATTATATTCATTACCCAGCAATATTCTGGTTGGCACATCTTTCAATATTGATCTATAAACATAACAGGTCCATTAAACCTGCCAAAAAGTAAATACCTTGATAAAATAGGCCTTTTAAATAATGTTTCTCGAATAAGCCTCGAATCTAGAAATTTAAAAGAAACGGAAAAGTCAAACGAGCATTATATGGACGGCCATCCGAAATACACAAGCGTGCATATATGTTTTTATTTTGAAATAGAGAAATGCAGTCGATAGCACGTGTTCTTTTACAGCATCTTTTCTAGTATCAGTTATTGTGACATGATTATACATGTTTCTCTCTATCTTTTCTCTTTCTTTCTTGATTCCTTTCCATGTACCACCTTCCTGCACACATGGTTAAACCGCCACCACCTCCACCATTTTGTATGCATTATTGCATCTCATCATGAACTCTCTCTCTCCGAAAAAACCCACTGCATGATCGACCGTGTGCGTTGACGTTGATTTGAAACTACAATTCAAAACCTGAACAAACTGAAAACTGCCTTCAAATGCATCGTAAACTTGCCTTTACGATTTGGACGTGACAAAAACTTTTGACTTTCAAAACAAAAAATTATAAATCTTCTTCGAACATCGCCCTCAACGTCCATACCCTACCCACAGGGATCTTCTTCAAAGACTGTACGCACGTCTGCCAGGATGTCCAATCTGCATTCAGCATCCCGTTAAAGCCTGAATGGTATGCATTGAGAAATAAACAACAACATATGATCACCTGTTTGCTGTCGATCATGTGATGGAGAAACAAAAGCCTGTGATCACGTGATTGTTGTCATGTGACGTCAAATTTGTCATGGCGATCAAAGCTCCGTTGAAAAACTTACCAGAGCATTATATAACAATCAGAAATTATTTGTCCCTGAATAGTGACATGTCCAATGCAGTTTCGTAGCTGTAAAGGGATTCATTATGCATGTGAACATTTTAGGGCGTTTGATATTTTTTTCGAGAAAATTATTACTTCATCTTGCGAAGGCAGATTATGGAAAATTGGGATAATATTAAAAGTTACCATGGGAAGCTTGATTTACACGCCATGGTTCAAATACGAAACCTGTTGCCATTGGCAGTGTCACAAATTAACAATGATAAAACAAAATTATTATCATCCTAATGTACAGATTAGGAGGTATACCATTTTCAGGGACTGTCGACCAAAATTATTATGAATTTCCAATTTGATTCAACAGTCCTTTTAGTGGTTCTCATTAACCTAATTTATCTACAAATTCCCATTTTCGTGTAGGGAAGTTATCTAGATATAAGATATGTGTCACAAAACAGGGTCACGAACAAAATGTCGAAATACAGCATTCAAAATGTGTGATTTATTCATACAACTATATAAAATGTCGAGAGAAAAGGGGTGCAATATCAATTAATATAGTCGGGTAATACTCCAACCGCATAAGGAAAGTGCCCGCGATATACCGGGCACGGTTCTAGTCAGAATGTGTGGTATACCAATTGTTCTAAAGATATACACATTTTCACGATTTATTATTTTTATTTTTTTAGAAAAAAATGGGTAGCAAGTGGGAGGACAGAATTCATATACCGAACAAAAATTATTGGAAGTGTTATATCATCAATTTGAGCATATTCTGTAATGCTCGGTAACACTCAATAATCCATTTTTATGCGAAGCTTTGTACGCCATGTCACAACTCTGCCGCTGGCTGCGGTCTTGATTTGCTCGATAACGTAATTTTGGATTTTAATGGTAATAATCGGGTTTACACAGCAATATTCATCGCGTCAATCCATTTCCACATTCATTCTTGCTGCAACTACCTATTTCAATTCCACTTGCATTATCTTCCTTTTGTGAGAATAGTCGACCGTAATGATACACAAATGTATCGAAATGTTTTGAAACTACGATATTCCTTTTGTTGATACAAATTATGCATATTGGTTAATATTATTCTTAGAACGATAAGAGAGTTTCCTTTTTTGTCTGGTGAAGACTACATAATGCTTATCCTCCCAATATATATATTATCCAAACTGAATAATTTGATCACTTGCACTATATTTGGTTTCTTAGCACTTTATTATACAATTATGCTCACAAAATATTTAAGGTTTGGTTTTGCAAATGACTTTATCCAAATTATACTTACACTATTATATATTCATGCACTTGTATTATATGCATATAATTATATGGTATTTATTACACCTATTATAAAAATAATAATGATATAACAAATTAAATGGGGGAATTATTCAAAGAGATACTTATAAATGGTGACGAAATGTTTGTAAAAGTAAATTTCAATATAGGGTCGCGTTCGATGGGTTTTTATTGAGCAGTAATCATATTAATCAATATAATATGAAGTCAAAATAACGATAGTAATTTAAAAGAACCTTAAAAACACGGTTTTAGTGATATTTTAAAGCAGGATACCCCATTTGCATAATCGATGTTCTTTGAAAAGGAAACGGGTAATTAATAAGTCTGCATTATATGCCTTCTGAAAAAGCATGCGAGTTTTGATTTGTTTGTTTGTTTTACTTTTAAAATAAAAGTTTGGCTTTGAGGTAGACCTTTAGATTGTTTTGGGATTTCTAGTTTATCAGCACGATTTTCAAAATGTTTGACTTTAAACATGTAGGATTATTTGTTTCTAGTGAATCATGACTTAGATACTTGTTTCCCTAAAATATTCGATGATATGAAACTACCTAATTATACTTGTTAACATTTTCTAGCGATTGCAGATTAACGATGAAAAGTATTGGCTTTTGTTTCCCTTTTAAAAAAAGTCTTTTGGAGCATACAATTTATTCATAAGAATGTTTTATGTTGTAAACGATAACAATTTTTGGAGCCACATGGGGTAAAATGATTAAATAAAATGTTAGCTTTTAATTTTGAAAGTACATATACAGTACAGTATATTGATTGAAAAATAGCATTTTTTATACGAAGGTATAACGTTTTAAACTTTTGCGACCACAAAGGTGGAATACAATTAAAATGTAACTGCAATTCGTAGGGAGAGCGTATGTTTAGCGGTTAATATACAGTGGCGCTCACGTATTACTTTACACGCGAATATTCTGGAATATTCGCGTGCGATTGTTCGCGAATTATGCGTGAACGGGAAAAATTATGAATTTGTGCGAGTTGGGCCCCGTGTGAGTTTACACGAGTTTATACTCGGAAATGCGGACACTAATTCGCGAGTGCCATTGTAGCTAGCATGACGATTCATATTTATTGCTGTGTGCTTGACGTGAAACCCATTTTTCTCTTGATTATAACCGACTTTCTCTTTCTTCTTTCCCCGTCATCGGTCGACCTATCTCTCATCTACAGTTTGGCTACAGTAATTTATACGGCTCTTTTCGCCGTGCCTCTAGGAGTAGCTCAGTAATTAGCGCACTGTCGTCCAAGGGGGAAACGTCCACTTCATCTTCCAGAAGGGATTCGAACCATAACTCCACTACAACCACCAACCAACAAGCCAAGCAAGAATAAAACATTCAACGACACGAAGAAGAAGAAGAAGAAGAAGAAAAAAAAACGAAAAAATATTAATGAAGAAGAAACCATGTTTTTTATGTTTCTTACAAAGGTGGAAGGGATTTTTTTTATTCGTATTTTTGTGGTCATGATGGTGATTCATCTGTATTTGTTGTAAACCTTGAAGGAAGTCAAATGCATGATCCTTGTGCTCATCCGACAGTCATCGTTTTGAATCATTTGTGTTGTGTAATTATTATTGTGAATGAACTGTCTTACTCTTTATTTGGAGATTACACAGCTTACGCAGAAGCCAGTTAAATTATTATACTCCAGTCAATACTTATAGCGGAGTCCGATTCAATGACATTATTTTTCTTTATTGTCTTTTTTTTCGTTGTTGCTTAGAGTTTAAGGTGCATTGGAATTATCGAGTCTTGTCATCAAAATATATATAATTTTTGTGAAACTGTTTGTGTATGTATATTTAAAAAATGAAGGAGTTTTAATTCGCATTCAGCAATTATTCATTGATGATAGAGCGAGAGAGAGATTGAAGGTTATTGGAACCTGGGGTTCTATTTACATATGTGCATTAGCAAAGATTTAATTTATTTCGTTATTTATAGTATCCTGTGAAAGTATATTATTTCAAAATATGTCGGTAGATGACTAACGAACTAGAACTTTTTTTTAATGAAACATTAGAGATTGCAATACATATCGAGTGATTAAAATCATTTTTTTGTTTTCGTTTTCAAGAAAGATATACAAAGATATGATAAAACTATTGAAATGAGGATGTGTGGAATAAAACTGTATTTTTCCTAACGTGTGAGAGTGATGCATTTTCCAAGTTTGTTTTCTTTTATTAAAAAAAGTAACGAAAGATATGCAGATGTTATTGTTTTACTACGAAGGTGCTTCTGATTATTTGGTGAGTCAGCCAATGCATGGTGCCCAGATCGGAGCCTATTTATAGGCTGACTGGCTGCACTTCTAGCCAAGTTGACGCAATGCCGTCCAATCAGCGTCGAGTTTCGACACATACTGATGAGCATTTTGTGCCTTATCTCATGAATAATTCATAATGTCATTTCAGTAATACTATGCAAGTAATAAATAGTTTATAGTCTCAGATCATGACATTTCTTGTGAAGAAAGCATCTGATTGTGTAACTATGTAAAACAGACTGTATGGGGTAGCATATCACACTATTGTACGACACTCTGTAACCAAATAGCCAAAATCATTATTATATACTTGTAGCGTTGTTTGGTGTAGGGACATTATAGACATTACAGTGTGGATATGACCCCGACTTGTACATAAATGAGAGAGAAAAGCAGGAATTCATTAAACCATTACATACTCGTGAAAGAGACGTTTTACGAACTAATGTTTTCCTTTCTAGATCGGCAACGTCCAATGTTGTCTTTTCTACAGAGCACCGAAGTAGTCACGTCACAATCTCTGTTATACAGCATGGTAACGGTTCCATTTAAACAACTTGTCCTTTGATTCGGGCTTTTGGTAGTGGATTGGAGCCTGGACGGTTGCATTCTTATATACAGCAATCGCTAGGTCACAATATTATATATATGGCTTGCCTGACATTGTTTTAGAACCGTTACTCATGGCAACAAACAGTTTTGACGTCACACTTGGATACTCTAAGTCGTATACTTTGACATGATCTGGTTGGCACGATTCTTGGGTTGCGATTGCATCACATTGCACCTCACCTTGTCACTTAAAGAGCGCCATGCATAAAGCACCGATACATTACCTTTAACCTTTGATAGCTTTGATTTCGTGAGTAAATATTATATAAATATATAGTTACTCCTTTTGTCTAGTTTTTCTTCCTACCTTAGTTCATGTAGCGTTCCTGGTTTCCCATTCCATAGTGTTCAATCAAAAATAGAATGCCTCGTGAGTGTATGTGTATAATGTATATATACGTGATTATTACACCGGCCTCCGATATATAGATTATACACATACTTATTGCGTCATGTTTTGTTAGTATTTTGTAGGGTGTACTGGCAACGTCCAAATCGTTGTTTGATACACCACTGAGCTACTTCTAGATGAGAAACGTAGAGTTACCCGTGTGTGTAATATATAAGTATCACCTATCCTATATCCCTACGGCCTATAGAATGATAGTATTGTGTGCAGCATGGGCTATAAAACGTGCACTAAAATTACGTGCAAATATTGTTAGACAGGAAAAATACTTTGTTCTTCCACACATGTTTATTCATATAATTATATAGTCCTGTGTTTGGTGCGAAAGGATATGAGTCATTTCTTTTGGTCTATATCATTCTAGTCAAGATGCAACGTTTCTTTTCCTTTCTTGTTTTACTTTCCTCTTCTCTTTACATTAATTTCTTTTCTCTTTTGTTGTAAAATCATGCTTTCATTGTCTCAGCAAAAAAGTTAATAATTATTAAATAAATATGTTTGAGTTGGTAATGAATCTAAACGCAATCGTGTGCCCTTTGAATTCTGCCTCCGATACAAACGAGATCATGTCTATTTAAAGTGACTGGGTTTTTAGTACTATATGATGCGCGTAGAGCAGCGCCGTGTTCTCAGAACCAGGCGAAATTGCGCGCGAGCGCGTCACTCGCGCATTATTTAAAACCTAGCGCGCGGCGTGATTTAACATGGGGCTTCCCTGTGAGCTTGTTTGTAAAGCGCCCTCTAGTACAACAGACCCAGTCACTTTAATACGTATTATAATTTTCTGATGAATGAACTGGTGACATGTTGATGAAGAGTGATGAATTGCCAATGGTTGGCGACTGGTGATTATATGTCACATGACTTGAATGGGTAAACTAGCCCTTCATGTTTCCCTTTGTGAATTCTCCCCCACCCCACCCCCATTCACCGCATCCCTTGTTATGCTATGAGGAGTCAAAGAACACAAAGAAGGTTTTGTATGAATATTAAACCCAACCACATTCTCCACATTTCCCCCTTCTTCTATTGCATAAATAAATGAATAAACAAAGAACGGAATGTAGCTAACGTTATTGGCGCGATATGACACCCCCTTCATGAGATCAAGCCCCCTCACCCCACTCCTCCTCCAATGTTTAGATTGACCCTTACTAAGCTATGTGACGAGGTTTGTTTCCAACAGTCTTGACCGAGGATGCTGGCTGGGTAATAATGAGATGTGTATGAGTACGGGAGGTGTGAAAATGCCAGCCCTCCTCCCCCATCATTCAAATGTTTGTCTCCTCTCTGCACACTTTCTAAAAGAACAAAAACAAACCCATATAATTAGGCGTAAATATTGGGGAATGAAGCAGCAAGGGGACACCCCCTCCCCCCCCCCCCCCCCACCACCAATAAAGTGATAGTTAAAAGGCACAGGCTAACTCCATGACCACTATGTTAATTCGGGGCACTGTTACTTATACCCCCACTCTCCTTTGGGCCCTTTATATCAGGTTGAAACTTCAATTTTATAGATGCATATTGATGATGATAAAGATGATAATGATAAAGATGATAATGATGTTGATGATGATGAGATGGTAACCATGATGGTGGTGATGATGATGATGGTGATGACGATGACGATGATGGTGATGACGATGATGAATGATGGTGGTGATCTTGATGAGGATGATGATGATGCTGTTGCTGCTGCTGCTGCTGCTGCTGATGATGATAATGATGATGATGATGCTGCTGCTGATGATGATGCTGCTGATATTGCTGATGATGATGATGATGCTGCTGTTGCTGCTGCTGCTGCTGATGATGATGATGCTGCTGTTGCTGCTGCTGCTGATGATGATGATGATGCTGCTGCTGCTGCTGATGATGATGCTGCTGATGCTGCTGCTGCTGATGATGAATGATGGTGGTGATCTTGTTGAGGATGATGATAATGATGACGAAGTTGATGATGTTGGCGATGCTGGTGATGATGAATGTGTGATTGATGATGGGAGAAGATGCATCAAGAATAGTAATGTTGACGTTGAAATGATCTGAATTGATGATGATGCATTGTTTTGTGATGACGATGGTGTTTACCTTTGAGTAGTTATAGGGTGATTGTCTGTTTGAAATGATATGTGAAAACAATCATACTTAGAATACATATGATAACATATGATACAAATTATATCTTTACACAGATTTCAATATGAACACAATCACACAGACAAATACGGACATGTACTAGTACAAAATCATACAGCATTCACATTGCCTAAAAATTGCCACCTAATAGACCCGTTTCACTGCCTTCCACAAAAGTTGCCATACGTGGCACTTACTGGAAGGCTTTTCCGGTATGTGCGACTGGGACATTAGCAAAGAAACGGCTGAGAAAACCCAAATACTGCACTGTTTTATGAATGGATACATAAAAAGGAAAACCAATCAAAACCAAACTTTCAATGTAGATACTTTTTTTATTTAATTGGCCATGTACGGTATATACAAGTCTTTGTAACATAGAATTTGATTACATACAAGCTTCTTTACAAAATAGTGAATAAATTTAGTTCAAAACAGCACTTTACATGGACTTTACATGAACATCTCAGCTTTAGAAATAGACTCTTTTTACTACTGTGTGTATGCAATAATGCAAGTAACATAATAAATCGAACATAAATGCACATAATTTTGCTTATACATGCTACTGTTCATACACTAGACGTATGAGTTGTCAATGATATAGCATTGAATAACCAAGGTATGTGTACAATACAGGGATAGAAACAAAGCATGATTTTTTAAATTTTCAATAGAAACGTTTTTAGCATTACATTCTTGGGCGATGGAGAGAAGGGTGTTTGTTTGGTTAAATGAGTTCTGCATACCATCTTGTCAGTAAGGGCCTTCTCCGTGTGATACCAAATATTTGTCTGAACCCCCTCTGAACCTGATAACTCCTGATATTTGTATAAACAATTTATTTTTTAAAATTACTGTCCTGTTTCCGAATTTGTGAGGTCTTGGATTATATAGTAATCTTTTCAAAATATCACTTCGAAATAACAAAACAAATATTCCACCAAAGCCTAGCACACAGTTTAGTAACATATGTAATTTGTATCCAATAATATTTTATACTGGAATCCCTTTCTTTTCTCTATGTGAAAAAAGTTATGTATTTTACCTTATACCATACATTTGTAGTAAAATACATTAGATCTATACAAACAATATGTTGTGCTTTGCAGTGCTCTGTTGAAATTGTTTCGTTTGTAGATAATAATGCCCATCCATGCATGTCAGAATAAAAACTCGCATTAAAAGATTTAAAGCGCATAGTTATAACATGAAAAATTCAAAATTTGTATGCAAATATTCACACTCAAATGTCAAATGCATGATTAACTATGAAGGTATGCAAATACAACATAATGTCAATGGGAGAGTGAAATTCATGTGTCTACATAACCATTATAAACTGCTTGTTCTAGTTATTACAGCCTTATGAAATCACTGACAATATATTCAAATACATATATATAATGCGTATGCTGCAGTGGAACCTCATTATATTGAGAAGTTTAGGACCATTAAAAAAAATCAGGTTTGTTGTATTATAAGGGTAACAAAAAACAGAAATATAAAAGAGCTTGGACCCGCAGAATGACCTTGTTATAAGAGTGTTCATTGTTTTATCCGATCTCATTAAAATGAGGTTCCCCTGTATTAACAAAGGGTTTTCATAACAACTTGGGAAAGCTTGCTCAAGGTTTACCCAACATATCAACAACTAATGTATGCCAGATAGATTCTAAGCATTGAATAATTTTCATAAGGAACAGTTTATAATTAAATTGCATGTTTACATCAGTCTACTGACAAGATATACATTTCACCATTTTCAATTAATGATATATATGGAACGCCATTAAAATGAGCGTGGGACCACAATTACCTTGTTATATCAGGGTTTTTAAAAAAGAAGAGAATATAAAGAGCTTGTAGCAGTAAGATTACCTTTTTATAAAAGGGTTTTCTTAATCGGAGCTCTTTATAAAGAGGTTCCACTGTAGTTCACAATATCCTCATAAAAGTTACAAATTACACAAGTCACTGATAATAATGACAACAAAAATCAATATTACATCATTTGGTACACATAAAGGAAGCACATTATTTCATCACTTTATAAGAAAAAAAGTCCACACACATGATTAAACAACAGCGAGTTGCACCAGTAATGAATCATACAGAGTACGTAACATGAGCAAATAAGCTATCACACTTTTCTCATTCTTCTTCTTTGGACTTGCAAAACGACAATCACGTTTGACAAAATTGTTGATAAATCAATATCCATTGTTTGGTCTAACTGCTGATCGGAGCAAAAAATAATTGAAATATCCCAGTTTGATGAATGCAACCTTTCAAATATTCTAGCTGTGATATAGGTTATTAGGTTACATGCTGATCTGACCATCTATAACAATTTAAATATTACCATGATCTTTTTTTACAAAGGTAACTGAATACAGATTAACTTTTCATCCTTTTTTTTTCGTCATTGAAATTTTACTCTGTACATTAAAGAATAAGCAAACTTGAACGAGAGTTGAACAATGATTTTGCAACTGCAATGAAACAAAACACAACCAAAGTAATACAAAATTACCTTTTTTCTACAACCAATCGGTTGCCATTTCACACGTCATTACTGAGCAGGAAGGCTTATATTGTCGGTTGAGAAAGAGAATGACATTAAGTTACTTTTTTCCTTTAAAAAAAAAATCATGTTTAAAGAGTCTTGTAGTATCCATATTTAGCTCTTTTGGATATTAAACAAATATTCCCAAAACTAGAAGGGTGGAATTCTCATCAAAAGTTTAAATTTTACCCACCACTTTATGGAGCGCTGCACTGCAAATAATGCACTTTTATATCTAAATGCACGCTTGTTGCTAGATGCGCGCTCATCCTTCACAAATGCCACACAAAACCTATGATTAAACCATTGCGCCCGACGCTTATTGTTGATTTTGACAGATTGATTTCACTTTTCATCTAAATGATAAGGACTTATCTCGCTGGGATACCTCCACACCACCGCTGTTGAAACCAAGTGTAGAAAGCGTTTATTGAATGAATGAAAAATTAAGAAAAATGCCAAGGGAAACCAGTGGCGGCAAAGCGTCAATTACCAGGCTTTCCATAAAACAGTGGGGTAAAATTTAACCCACTTCTGACGTAAAACGACTTGAATGATGTGTTTAAGCACCGTGCTAAATTAAACCTTTTGATGAGAATTCCACCCCCAATGATTATCTGAAAATTTGCCATCACATAGGAAAAACTCAGATTAGCTTTAAAAAAATTGACTTACCGTACTGACCGGCGTAATCGCTGCATACTTTTTCCTTGAAAAAACCCCGCAAAGTTGGGGTGCGGCGCGTACGCGGCTATAGTCAAATTTTGACTTTTGTCAGACCCCGAAACAACACACGTGTGGGACTAAAATGTATACTGCACTGTAATGTATTGCGTGATAAAAACATACAAAGCTAAATTGTATAAGTTTACCCTGGTCTAGAACGGTTTCTCACCTTTTGCTAAGGTATTTGCCAAGATATTTGCTAAATCCATACGTTTTTAACTTTGAAGTTACGATATTAATGAAACAAGCTACCACTACCAGCGCCACGCTTGCCTGTCATTTACTGTACTGATTTACACATACACGCCAATTAGCATTGGTGTTTTTGGTATGATGCAGCGCGCGTGATACATACGGCTTTGTACAGTAATACAGGGTTCTCTGTAGTACAGTACAGTAGGGGTACGGTAGAGTTCGGTTATTTTGATCGAGTATTCGAGTTCAATTCAGTACCACTTCAATGGTACATCGTATGCAGCAATACTCGACTCGTAGCTTGCAGTGCTAGTGGCAGTTTTATTGTTTTATTGTCGTCAGTTTCCCTAGCGCACTTTTCTCCCACTTTAAAAAAAATTCATTTCATTGCTCAAAGTCGGCATGCGGCCTTTACGCGGCTGCGGCGATTACGCCAGTCAGTACGGTAAGCCATTCTTACTCTCAACCGACAATAGTATTGTAGTCGAGTTACGTGATGATTAAATACATGTATGTATACTGAACCTCACATTATACCAGAACATTAATGTAACTTTTATAACAATCTGGAACAAGTTTAATAGTTTTCTATCTTGCCATATATAATGTAGACATACATGTATAAGATGAATGTAATGTGACAGGGAATCATGAAAAGTGCAAACCATCACATGAAATACGGAATGTATAATTACCATTATAACATAATGTCAATTGTAGTTATTCATGGAAAGAGATAGTCATAGTGACTTGTATGCGCTATATAAGTATATATTATTATTATGCAAGTAAACTCAAATCAATTTTCAGATATATTTAAGTATGTTGAAATGAACAATGAAAAATATGTCGCCTCCTAAAGGATAATTACACTTTTTAATTAGCTAATAGAATTGATATACCAACTTTGAATAGTGTACTTGGTTGTGGAATCCAGGCCTTCAACAATGGTACCAAAGACCATTATATAAAAGTATTCAACACGATACCCTTTTTTTTCCAGAAATGTGTTGACACTAAAATCCTAATAAATTTTAAGAAAATTCAGACAATCATTGTAAGGACTGTTTCTTCAAACTTTGACAAACATTATGAAAACAGATATGACCTGTTTTATATTTTCAAATAAATAAATATCACTGTCAAAAGTTTATAATCCAAGAGAAAAATTGAAATATTTATGATATAATGTACTTGGGGTAAGCATTATTTTGTAAGAGACTCATGAACTTAAAGGTGAATAATAAAAGGAAGATTACACATGTTGTATACAGTATGGTATTACATGGTTAATATGAATGGTGTTACACACTGTAACAAAATAATAAATAGGAAAGTATATTACGGATACATGTATTAAGTGAAAAATGCCTAATAAACGGATATGCATATTTTACCATCTGATTTTAACATTCCAGTTTACATATATCAAGCTGACAGAGCAAATTACAAACAATGGAAGACAAATTGTTGTATCCAAAATTACAGATACTAGCGACCACAAACGTTGACAATTATGCAATTATCTAGCATATGCAAGCTAAAGAGCGTGCAGCATGAGTATAAACATGGCTCATGCCTCATAGCTCTTTAAAAAAGGCCCTCGTAGGCAACGACTCGGGTTACTTTAATCTTGAATGAGTAACACATGATACTGACTCTATGATGTTAAACAAGTTTCATTCGGAATAACGATGTGATAAAGGCTCAACCAAGATGAACTTACAGTGTGTGAGAGCAAAGGTCATACATGTATGTAGTTCAAGGGTCTTTGTGGCTCAATGGTTGAGCACCGGTCTAGCAATCTGGAGGTCTCGGGTTTGATTCCCGGCAAAGCCTATTTTTCTTTACTCATTTTCAATAGTTCAGAAGTCTGTGAAACACTACCGCAGTGCGACTCTTAACCAACACTGGCCCCTTGGGCCACCAAAATGTCATTACTTACAGTCAAACCTGTGTATAGTGACAACCAAAGGGAAACAAGAAAAGTGGCCACTATAAGCAGGTGACCTCTATAGACAGGTTACATGACATGCATGGGCTCACCATGGTGTCCACTTTAGGCAGGTTGGCTGCTACAGACAGGTGACCACTTAGACAGGTTTGACTGTACTAAATTTTGCCACCAGATTCAGGATTCAAGCCGTAAAAATTTAAGAAACCGTGATTTTACTTGCCCAACTGGGCCACAATGAACCTATGTTAATTTCTAGCATTAGCAACATCATTACAAACAGGACTAGCTCACTAGAAAACTTGTGTAAATTTCTATCATTATTATCATATCATCACTAGTTAAATTAGCAATTTTCAAAATTAATTAATATATGCTTTTCCAGCAAATACAAAACAAAGGAAATCACTTCCATTCAAATTCAAATTATAATTTATATTACCATAATCCCAAACACGATCCAAGGACACCTTAAAATAAATACAAATTATCTGAACTATTCTCAACAGTATGTCTAATCGGACTCGTTATTAACTTAATAGCATAGATTTTCTTCTAACAATATAAACTCATTGTCCAAAATAAGGCAGTACTGAATAAGAAAAACAAATCTGCTCCTCAAATGGCGCAATCACACTTATCATGTCAAATGAATTCAAATTATGTCCAAATAAATATCCTTTCAATACTGCCATCATGGAAATGAAAAACATACCAAGCCAACATTGAATGACGGAATGATGTGCACGTTGCGTAGAAAAAGAGTTCGTTATGATACAATCAGAATAAAAAAGAAGCACAACTGTTTTCAAGTTTGGTGACATAAAGCAACATCATGCATCAACCATGTACAGTGAAACCCGAGTATACTAACCACCTACAAAGGGAAACAAGTAAAGTGGCCACTGTAGACAGGTGACCTCTATAGGCAGGTTCCATAACCTAGTACAGTCAAACATGTGTATAGTAACCACCTACAAAGGGAAACAACAAAAGTGGCCACTGTAGAGAGGTGACCTCTATAGACAGGTCCCAAAGCATTGTTTTTCTCTGTAGGGGATCAATTTGGGTGGCCCCCCAAAAAACGGAACAGGGCACTTCCCAAAATAAAGTAACAAAATGATTATGTCCATCAGATAGGGTGTCTTTTCCAATGAAAAACGATACCAAGAACAGTAATTTTGGTCGTGTAGTTTTTGTTTTAGGGCGCTGTCAGTGACACCATGTCAGGATCCCATTTTTGTCAAATTTTGCCAAGTCAGTTTCTGATAAATCGTACTTACTGCCCGTCATAACTTCCAACAACGAGCAATACGCACACCATTGTTAGTGTGCATTCAGCTGTGTGCTGAGAGAATGGGCATAGCTGTTTGATACTATGACGGGCAGTAAGTCTGATTTATAAGGCACTGACTTGGTAAAAATTGACAAAAATGGGAACTTGACATGGTGTCACTCACTGCACCCTAAAACAAAAACTACACAACCAAAATGACAGTTCTTGGTATCGTTTTTCATTGGAAAGGACACCCTATCCAATGGTCATTATCATTTTGTCACTATATTTTGGGAAGTGCCCCGTTACGTTTTTTTTGGGGGGGCCACCCTGTATAGGCAGGTTGGCTGCTAGAGACAGGTGGTGTGGCCACTAATACAGGTTTGACTGTACAGACTATGTGATTTTTTTGACAGAACAAGGCACAACCTGGACCGACTTTGGAAAAACAAATCATCAACATAAAAAAACAAACAAGGTTCTGTTTGGAGATGAACATATAAAACCAAATTGAGGAAGACAGTAGCTAGTCATTTCATCAATTTGGTTTTATCAACATATACACAATATATTAGCACATAAATAAGTAGTAAATTGGTGTAGAAATAGGCATCCTTCTACATGATTTGTTATTACTTGAAGAAAAAAAAATGTTCAACCCTCCTCTGTTTTATATCTAGTTGTCAAAACATTTATGGTATTACATTGGAATTCGTTCACATTTGGAATGTTTTCCGTCTACAAACATAAATAAAAACTAACACATACTTTGTTGAGTGGCCTTGATAACAAAAAGAAAATGTGACATTCCAAAACCTGTACTCATGAAAGTTAAGATTCATCCACCCAAACAAAGACAAAATGTGAATGAGTGTCAAAAATATAATGATGATCTGTGATAATTGCAACAGACGCTCAAAACACGGTATAAATAACTCTTCAATATTCAATACAGGGTGGATAGATGTTACTAAAGTGTTTTTTTTAATATCATTATTATAGGAATTAGTTGGTGAAAGGGCATTAATAAAATCATACACAAATCCAATGAATGTCTAACAATGTAAATGTATACTGTTGTAAACGGCCCAGTCACATATCACTGAATAGCGTAAACGAAGGCCCGACGTAGAGGCAAATTTTCAATCCGTTTGTCTCTGTTCGTATGTGTTTCTTGTCCGTTCCTTGAAGGCGATGTACATTGTTCTATCCAGCTGAATGTTTTGTGCATACGGCAATCAGGACGACTTTCATCACCAGATAATTTGATTTCGCAAATTTTGTATTCATCGTGCATCCGTTTACGCTATCAGGTGATATGTGACCGTGCCTACAGTAATACTCCAACCACAAAGCCAAGGGTGCCTTGACCCCATCACGACACTTCCACCAGAGTTTGCTCAATGTCTCATGGGCTAGAATTCAGAAAAGGCGGTTTAGGTAAACCATCCATAGGTCTACATCTGTCTTTGAGTGTGCACCAGCAGCAGATTGCAGCAGTTCACTTTGTCCAATGCTTAAATACCACTTAATTCTCTTTTCTTTATAGCTCCCTCAGATCTAAGCCACAAAATGCCTTTTTTAACCCGTTCAGGACTGGTCCCAAAAATACTCGGGCTCGGGTCTATAGAGATGTTGTAGCAAAATCATTCAGTCCTGAACCGGTTAAGATATCACTATCAGACATACTGAAGCCCTGAATTGGGATGGTTACCTTCAACAAGACGATGCGATTTGGCTTAACATGCATTATCCAACGACCGCAGCGTAAGTAGTGGTATTGTGAATGGTGGTAGGCCATCAAGTGAGCTTTCGTGTTCTTTCACTTTCCCGTTTCCCCACGATCGTTCATAGCGTGAAATTAGGGATTTGAAACCCTGCGTTACTATGAGCATGTCAAATACCTTGTTATTAGACTCGAAGGCCTTTCCAGGACCTGGTATTGTGAAGGTTGATAGGCCGTCAAGTAATCTTACTTGTTCTTCAACATTTCCAACCTTGGTTTATAGCTTGAAGATAAGGTTTAGGAACCTCTCGTAACCAAGAGCATACCACGTCTGCAACAACTAAAGTGCCTTTCCAAGGCATGATCCTGTGGAGATTGTTAGTCCATCAGCTGATCTTTCTTATCATTCATCCTTGAAATTCTCCACACTTGTGCAACTGACCAAAGCCATAGCTTGTCTCTCTCTCAAAAAAAAATGCATTCTTACTTGTTTGTCTCCTTACCGGAAATGGTCCGTGAATTGAACGGGGGTTTCTTCTGGAGTCCTTTTTACCTCTTCTCTACCCACACACTAGTAAGTTCGACCAATGTCGAAGAGTCCATGAATTGAACGAGGGTTTCTTAGAGAGTCTCTTAGTTCTTCACCCTAGTTGGACCGATGTCATAGCTTGACGGAACCCGCGGGGAGGGCCGAGTTGCATATCCTGTAGTAGCGCAGGTCGCTCACAAAACGTTGCACATTCTGACTGAAGGAAGGGAGGTCCTGCAAGCATAAGGTACAAAAAATGTATTTTAAAAATATAGCATAAACAATAGACATTTGTATAACGGATATAGCAAAAAGTCTCTAAGTGCTTGTAAGTATTAACATTAAATAAACAAAAACTAAATGACAGGGTCGACATACATGTGTATAAACAAAGAACTAAAATTTGTGAAAAGCTGACTTAGATGAGTTTTCAACATTGTGAGAAGTACAAATGTTAAAGGGAAGATTATGATTATTATTATGATGCATTTAGGTATACTATTCGATGTAAGACTATATAACAGCATTTACAATATTGATACACAATATCATAACAAATTATTTGAAGAAAAACTAGATGGATCTTCGACTGCGCGCAGTCGAAAATTATGCCTCCGCTATCACGCGATTTTTATATCTTGAATTAATTTTTTTCTTCTCATATACATGTATTTTAAGTTCTGTGACCTTGACCATATGACCCCAAACTTTGATGGCTACATTTGCTCCCGAAACATTCAGGTACCAAGAGAGATTGAAATCTGACATTTAGTTCTTGAGATTTTGCCATTACAAGCTTTTTTGCATGTAGAGTCATGTGACCTTGACCTCAACCTCATGATCCCAATATTTTATGGCTATACGTTGACTCTTCACGATACATTCAGGTACCAAGTTTGATTGAAATCCGACATTTAGTTCTTGAAATTTTGCCATTACAAGCCATTTTTGCATATATTGCATCCTGTGACCTTGACCTTCGACCTCATGACCCCTAAATCGAATCCGATCATTGCCACCCAGATGTGTACACTCATACCAAGTTTGAAATTGATCCGTCAACCGGTTCTTGAGATATCGCGAGAACGAGGCACTTTTGCATATATATTGAGTCCTGTGACCTTGACCTTTGGCCTCATGACCACTAAAATCTAATCAGATCATTGTCACCCCAATATGTACACTCATACCAAGTTTGAAATTGATGTGTTAACCGGTTCTTGAGTTATCGCGAGAACGAAAACGGGACGTACGTACGGACGGACAACCCGAAAACATAATGCCTCCGGCCACTTCGTTGGCGGAGGCATACAAATTATGAAAATAATGAGTATTACCTCTGCAAAGGAGAAGTTGTTCTTGAGGATGGTCTTCTGGTTGGGGTCCAGGCCCTCTGCGCTGGTCAGGAACTCTGGAAGGAAGACTCGGAAGAAGTTGTCAAAGTCCACGCACGACATGTTGTAGATGGCCACCATGGTCTCCTCTTGTAGCAGATCATGTGACTTGTGAATCAAGGCCTGAAGGAGCACGTTCATGAACGGGGACAGCATCATTGACTTGAAGATTTTCTGCAAGAAACAAAAGATACAAAAGGGTTCACAAGTTAAGACATTTCATCTTCAAAATAGATGTTGATAAAACTACTGTCTTGGGATTTTCTACCATGGTCTCTTGCTATAGCTGGTCATGTGACTTGTGAATCAACGCCTGCAGGAGCACGTTCATGAACGGTGACAGCATTATCGACTTGAAGATTGTATGCACAGAAGGAGAAAAGTTGATAGTATCATTGATGTAGAGTCTGTTTTTTTCTTTCTAGTGTTATAAAAAAAAAAAACTAATTTCAATAAGTAATGTTTTAAAACTTCAATAATACCCATATCATTGTAAGATTCTTCTGAATGATTTGTGATAGTTTCATAGAAAAAGAACACCATTTACCTGGTGAAAATAAGGACAATATTCTATCACATACTGCCCACTGATTTTTACTGCAATCCGAAAGTGCTGGAACGTTTTTTTCAGTTCAATAATAAATAACTCCATAATTATGAAAATCAAAACATTTCATTGTTCTGTTACCATGATAAGCCAAACAACCAGGAACAAGAGAGATATAGAAGCTCAAAGTGATTGGCCCGTATTCACAAAGGAGGTTTGTACAAACCCCGGTTCAAACCGCGGTTTACATCTATGGAATGCCAATTGTAAACTGATGGAGAGAGAATGTAAATTCCTTACTTGTTAAGAATGTTGATGGTACACATTCTCTCTCCATCAGTTTACAATTGGCATTCCATAGATGTAAACCGCGGTTTGAACCAGGGTTTGTACAAACCTCCTTTGTGAATACGGGCCATTTTGTTTGAATTTAACAAAGTTAACCTGTTTGTGACATATAGATTTTGCTATAACATGTACTCTCCATAGACCCTAGCCAGAGTATTTTGGCGACCAGTCCTGAATGGATTAATGGATCACGGTCTGGCGCTGATGTGAAATTGGAAGGATTATTACATACTTTTGTGCCACAGGTCATGAGAATGCTGAAACTAAGCTACCTAGTACTTACCTTTTGGTACAGTTTTAGTTTGCCGTTGAGGATCTCCAGTGCCTCTAGGTTCTGCCTGAACACCGAGATGTCTGGCTGGAGAAATGACTGACCAAATGCCTGAAAGGAAAGACAAAACAAATAAACATTACCATTTGAAACAAGTATCTTATAGGCAAAAAACTTGAACTGGTTGGAGACAATTTTATTTAATATACAAATATATTCTATAGACTGATAATTGGTCTGACATGAGACATGAAAATGGCAGAGATAAGAAGCTCATATCAAACAAACACTTACTAAGCAAACTATTTTTTACCAAATGGGAGATAAGGTTGTTATCAATGTCAAACAAATGCTTGTCGATGGTTTTCTCACCTAGCAACAAACAATTCAGTGTACACCGGTTACTTTATCCAATGAGCTTACCTGCATAATGGTGATAAATTGCTGTTCGTGCTCCACATTGTCAGTTGGCGGTGCCCCAAGCATGCTGGCTAGGATGGACGTGTTGAAGAAGTAGCGCCATTTGTTCTGTAGCATTTCAAACAGAAGCTTGTAGAGGGCTGGCTTGATGTCTGGTGATGCACGCTACAAAGAAAGGGAACATGAGGAAAATTACTCATTCTGTAATAATTTAAAATGAAGGTGATTTTAAAATACATATTTGATTTATTTGCTAGAGTAGCAGTTAATCGTTGATCAGATTGATCATTACCTAAAGACCTCTCATAACCTTCAGATAGAATTTTTGTAAATGAAGAAGGTAACAAACTTGTTGATGATGTTGGTGGTGGTAATGATGATGATGATGAGATGCTCACAATGCTCCTACTTAACCCTAACCAGGCCGGGGGGGGTGGAATCCACCCCCCCTCGACTTTTCGCGCGATAATTCCGCAACGCGCACAGGTATTGCCGCGCGACTTCATGAGTTTTTTCATTGAAGTCTTGCGCAACTTTTGAGACCAAATTTGCGACGACCGGGTATACCGTTCTAAAGTCACGTGACCTTTTGTAAGTGAGCGTCGGCCCGAAAATCGCTAAATTTTGTGATTTGTGTACAAATCCTATGGAAATTAAGTTTTTCATTCTAATCACTGCAATCATTTATTTTTGGGCTAAAAATTGTTGAATAATGGTTAATAATTTATTCCATCGAAAAAAACAATAAAAAACAAAAGAAAAAAAACAAAGAAATACATAAGAAATTCCAAAAACAAAGAAATACATAAGGAATTTTTTGGCTGTCGCAATTTTTAATGCTGAAAACCTTTCAATTAGGTCATAAAGAATATTCATGCACAAAATTAGCATATTCTGAGCCATATTTAGTGATTTATAGACAAAAAGAGGATTTTTGCATAAATTTGCATAATTAAGTAGAAATTTATTTTTTTCAAAAAAATAACAATGCAATCTTGTAGATTATGTCGCAAACTATCGGTTTGCCAAATTTTGTGGCGGCCGCGCGTTCGGCGGCCAAGATCTCGGGGGGGGGGGTGGAATCCACCCCCCACCCCCCGGCTATAGCATAGCCAAAATAACCCGGCCTGGTTAGGGTTAAGACAGTGATGATGTTGGTGACTACAACAATGCTCAAAGTTTAGAGATTGAAGTGAGTTTACAGGAGAAAAATATGATTGCATTACCTCTGCAATGATGGGGTATATATGCTCCATGCATATTGAGATGATACTGGGCAGAAACGTCTTGAAGGCCGAACCAGGCTCTTGGACGATGATCTCCAGAATCTGCAAGAACCTATTGAAAAGCAAAGATAGACATCCATTTTTAAATTTCATCATTTTGTTTACTATGAGATCAGATATATTAAAAAAGTTTCAAAATAGAGATTTATATTTCCATACTTTAATACTGAGTAAAGACTTCCTTTGAACACGTTTAACTTATTTTAGGTTGCTATTTGAAGATCATAATTATACAGACTTTAACAAGGAATGAAATTTAATCTACGGCAAACTGTTTCACAGAAAAGTTCAAGGCACACATGATGCAATCGTGATTAATAGAACTTTAAATCTGGTAGTTAATTTTATATCTAAATCTACATTATATGTTTTAAAGGAACATGTGACGGTACATGCAGACACTTATTTTGCAAAAGAGAGTGGTGGGCTAGGGGTAAAATCAACTTACTTCTCTACGACGCTGATCCCAGATGTGCTTTCATGCTTGATGGTCTCTGCCAGTTGTTCTCTGCACACAGGAACAAATAAATAAAAGGAAAAACAAATAAACACAACTTTTACACAACAACTGTTTGATCTTCATAACAATGATGTTCGCTTTTCAAAAAATAGCCTCACAAACAAAAGCAGTAAAGATATTTGTATACATCATGGCTTTATATTTGGATGTTTAAATTTGATTTTGATAGGCAAATATATATTTATAAATATTTTCTCCATAAACTCAAACCTAGTATATTCGTGACCAGTTCAGTATGTAATATGAAGTGAGTATGAGACAAAGGAAGCATTAGAAAGATGAATTACACACAAAAAAAGAAAATATTTACTTTTGGGGTTCAAAGATAGGTTGAAGGGTCAAATATAAATGTTACCTTGTGAATAGGTTGATGAACATTGACATTGTGTGTTGTATTGTAGGGATGCCCATCTGGACCCTCAGCCCTTGGAACAGCGCCAGGACAAAGCTCATCATATCATCCACCACATCTGAAAGAATGAATAAAACAAAATTATTTAAGAGATTACTACATATCAAAACATACAACATGTTGTTCAAACTCTAAAAAGCTCACATTGCACACATCATCAGCAGCTCAAACAACTACCTCTATTTCTTAATCATCACCTTCATCATCAACGTCATCATATTAACTGTCACAGTTATCATTATCATCATCTTCAACCTCATTGTTTCCACTATCATTATCATCACCATCACTGCCATCTTCATCATCATCATCATCGTTGTCATTGTCGTCATCATTATCATTATCATTGTCGTCGTCATCTTCAACCTCATTGTTTCCACTATCATCATCACAACTATCATTATCATCACCATCACTGCCATCTTCATCATCATCATCAACATCATCGTTTTTCCTCTATCTTTTTTTCTATCCTTACAGTTACTATACCTTCTTACATGGTAGGTGTATGTAGAGAGGGAAGAGATACAGTGTGACTTTGATATATTTTGTCAATTAGTTGGTCTTTTCAACATCCATTATCACTATAACCATCATCATCACCATCACCATCACCAGCAACGTCACCTGGTTGGTGTATGTAGTGAGGGAAGAGATAGTGTGACCTCTATGGACTCTCTGACAGAGTGATATCCAGCTACTAAGTCATGGTCGACCATCATCATGACTACAATTATCACCACCATCATCATTACCATCCCCAACATCATTATAACAATCATCATTATCCCTCACTCACCTGGTTGGTGTATGTAAAGAGGGAACAGATACAGCGTTACATTGATGAACTCTCTGATAGAGTGATATCCAGCTACTAAGTCATGGTCGAGCATCATCATTACTACAATTATCATCATCATCACTATCATCAATAACACCATCACCCACTCACCTGGTTGGTGTATGTAGTGAGGGAAGAGATACAGTGTGACTTCAATTGATTCTCTGACGGAGTGATAGCACAGCTGCTTCGTCTTGGACACCTCCCCAGCGATCGACTCCACCTGGTCCGACAAGATCTGCAGCGTCTTCCGGATCACTGGTTTGGCTAAGGGGAAGAGATATCAATTATATAAGATTAAGCTATATTTTTGAATGAGGGGGAGGTTGAAGTTCTAGCCATAAAGTCTCAGAAACATGAGAAATATATCCACAAGTCATTTAATTTCTAAGCGGAGATAACAGGTGTTAACGGAAAATAAAATGTCTAGTATTCTAGAACTTTATCTATACACTTTTCATTTGTTTTTTCCTAGGTTTGGACATGTTTTTTTGTGTTTCCTGCCAAGTTTACAGTGCTGCTCCTACACAGCCTGTTTACCTGTTGCAGAAAGAGATGCAATCAGGTGCAATTATTTGCAGGTCAGATTATGTGACTAAATGCACAAATCTGATTTGTTCAAATGTGCATATTTTCTGTCTTACAATTAATTGCAACTTTTCTGCAAATGGCCCAGGACCGGTTCCAAAAAAAACTTGGGCTAGAGGCTATGTAAAATGCATAATAAACCAAAATCAAATCGTCTTTATATGGGTTTAGGAACATGAAAAAAAAGCATTTCTCTTACCCCTGTCCTGCAGGGCCTTGTTGTCCCTTAGCTCCGGCACGTTCTTCAGTTCCCTGTAGTCCTTGGTCAGTCGGCCAATGAACTCCTTGTGGTGCTCTAGCCTTGCCGGCCATTGCTGCTCACTCTCTGGTACGTTGGCCCAGGGTAACGTGAGGATGTTAGATAACCCTCTGCACACTAGCAACTGAACCTGTTCATACAAGATGAATAACATGAGAAGTGTTTTTACACGATTATAATAACTACTACAGGATATATGACACATTTACGTCTAGTTTTAATATCATATTCGCATACAAAGATGGCCCAAAATAAGAATAATCCGAGAAGAATCAACTAGAAACATTTGCCTCCTTTTGTAATCCCGATAATGACGTCATTGAAGATATTTTGTACTGTTTTTTATAGGATTATAATAATAATTAAAGGATACATTGCACATGTACGACTACTCTAAATTCTAGATACTGGTATTTAGATGGCCCAATTAGGAATATTCAGATCACTTGCCTCTGTTTGCAGTCCCGATAATGAGCCGTTACTGACGTCGTTGAAGAGTTTCTGTATTGCGGGCATCTCTATGAGGAATGTAGGACGTATTGTACTGGCCACGGACAGGAATAGGTGAGCCGACGACAGGATGATCTTGCAGGGGATCTGATAGCAAAGAAATGACAAAAATAATCACTTAATTGAATTTAAATAAAAACATAATGCGATTCCAGAAACGAGCCGTATTTGCCTAGTGGCCCAATCGGGTAAGTAGAAACAACATTATGAGCGCTACTGATGTTGTTGGAAGTGTTTCTGTATTGCGGGCATCTCTATGAGGAATGTAGGACGTATTGTACTGGCCACGGACAGGAATAGGTGCGCCGAAGATAGGATGATCTTGCAGGGGATCTGATAAGCAAAGAAATGACAAAAATAATCACTTAATTGAATTTAAATAAAAACATAATGCGATTCCAGAAACGAGCCGTATTTGCCTAGTGGCCCAATCGGGTAAGTAGAAACAACATTATGAGCGCTACTGATGTTGTTGGAAGTGTTTCTGTATTGCGGGCATCTCTATGAGGAATGTAGGACGTATTGTACTGGCCACGGACAGGAATAGGTGCGCCGAAGATAGGATGATCTTGCAGGGGATCTGTTGGGATAGAATAAATTAACAAGAAAACTGATTCAGCAAAGAGAATGATGACAAACAGTTTTAAATTTGGTAAGGAATCGATACACTGTTCTGGTCACGGACAGGAATATGTGATTTGCTTCCATGAGGATCCTGATATTTGCCCTCCTATTATGAAGTAAAACTTTTAAGGGGAGGATTTCACATCTGACTACTAGATTTATTCAGAGGGGTAACTAATAATCCAAATTTTAAAAAAAAGTTTGAGATATTTTGAGAGATTGAGCATGTTTGGCAAGTTCAGGTGCAATGGCTACCACAATGCTGGTCATAAGGGGCAAACATCTCTTGGTATATTTTTGTTACCATAGGTACAAAAGTTTGTAATAACTAAACGATGATATCATGGAATGTTTTTAAGAAGGTAATGAAGGCTGGTCGTGAGGGGTGCAACCTTGTCCTGGTATCTTCTCCTGCTCAATTTCAATTTTAAGAAGAATCGATACAGGGTACACCACGTTCCCATAGGCATTAGATTTAACCCTAATAAGGCCGGAGGGGCCATAATGGCCCCCCCCCCCCCCCCTCCGCAATTTTTGTTATTGCTCCAAAACGCTGTAAGATGACGCGCCGCTGCTTGGTGACTTTTTTCTTTTGGGTCTTGCGCATATTTTAAAACAAAAATTTTGAAAATCGGACCTACCGTTACGAAGTCACGCGTCCTTTTGTCTATGCATGTCAGCCCGAAAATTGCTCAATTTCGTGATTTGTGTACAAAACATATGGAAATATCAGTTTTTGTAAAAGGAAGTATACCATTGGTTATTTGGTCTTGTTTACATTTTATATGTTTGTTTTGGGGTTAAAAATAGATGAATTATATTTAGAAATAAAATAAACAACAAAAACAATAAAATACATAAGTTCAAAAAAACAAAGAAATACATAAGAAATTATAAAAACAATAGAAAACATAAGGAAGAACCTGGCTCTTCCAAACAATTTTGTCGCATTATTATTCCAAATGCTCTAAAGAATATATGTAGTGAAAACCAATGTTTAATTATGAAGAATATATGATTTATGGGTAAAAATATGAATGTTATGACCTTATTTGCATAAATTACCATAAATATGCAAATTAATGAATTCTAAAAAAAATTAAAAGTACCATTGTATTCTATACACTTCACTTATCATGTGTGCAAATTTTCACGGCGATCGGCCGCTCCGCGGCCGAGATCTTAGAGGGGGGGCCATAATGGCCCCCCCCCCCCCCCGGCCTGCTGAAGACCTCAAATAGCCTGGCTTTTTAAGGGTTTAAGGGTAAATGTCATATTCATACCTGCTTGGCAAGTACAGGTGCAATGGCTTCAACACGGGGCTGATTGAATATTATTCAAACATACGATAGTCGGTGTCACACAGGGGTCAATTATCTAGATAATTTGTAGCATGTCTGTCACCTGTCTGTCACATACGTAGGTGAATTATCTAGATAACTATTATTTTATATGTTTCTAATTTTTTTTTTAACCATAGGTACAACAGTTAGTAACACATAAATATCATGGATTGTTATCAAGAAGCTAATTATGAGTATTTTACCTGCTTGGCAAGTTCAGGTGCAATGGCTTCGACGAGGCTGGTCATGAGGGGTGCTTGTTATTTTATATATCTTGGGGTGTTTTTTTACCATAAATAAAAGTAAACACTAGTTAGTAATGCATAACTGACAATATCATGGATTGTTATCAAGAAAATAACAAGTTTTTTACCTGCTTGGCAAGTTCAGGTGCAATGGCTTCGACGAGGCTGGTCATGAGGGGTGCAAACTTGTCCTGGTGTCTGCACCCCTGCCGACTCGTCTCACTGTAGAACTGGGCCATCCAGTGGCTGTAGGCCTTCAGAGCAGCTAGTGCTTGTGCATGTCTGGAAAAATATCAGAAAGATAATGAAACAAAACATATATAATCTATCTTCATCACAGAAAAATCAAAGCTGCTGACTCTTATAATTGTACTTGCAATGTGCTATAAACTCCCTACAATATCAGCATATATCCGCATAATATGTTCCACATCCAGTGAATGTAGTCCTTCAGAGCTGCTAGTGCATGTGCTAGGGCTTGTGCATGTCTGAACAAATATTGTCATAATGATAATAATAACCAAATTAACTTTTGTTAAATCCAACCAAAATCGCTTAGAGCTCTCGCATTTCTCTTGTACCTTGTTGTTTGTCTTATAGTAGCAGAAGAATGAAATGAGTTTTGATTTTTTCTAATGTCTTCCTAATCATCCAGTGGCTGTAGGCATTCAGAGCAGCTAGTGCTTGAGCATGTCTGGGAAATATAATCATAATGTAGGATTTTCCATCAATGTTGTAAATTGGCCAAACAAATACATTTTATTTGCATTCAGTTCACAAATATGTTGACAGCAGCTATATTTTGTTGCTCAAATTTGTTTCTTAGCATTTGATTTTATATGAAGTTCATTCAAAAATATTTATTCATAGCCATGGGTAATGTATCAAAACAATGTCAGGCAGGCCAGACATTTCTGACCAAGCGGTTGATAAGAAGGCAATTGCCCAGCTCCAACCCACAACCAAAAGCCCCAATCAAATGACAAGTTGTTTTAACCCATTCACTACAAGATTCTGAAATCTCCATAGACTTTGTACACAACCCACCCGGTTCCCGTAGTCAATGGGTTAATAGAACCATTACTTTATTAAAACTGACAACAAAAGAATTTAACATCACTTCCGTGGTACTCAAAAACAAAACAAAAAACAAAACAAGCAATTGTTTATTTAGATCACTAGACACTTACGTTTCCACAAAGTCTGGTTTGAGTACTGTTGGTGCTGCCGTCTTCATTCTATACAGCTTCATCTTGGTGCCAAACACGGCTGCTTGGCTAAACCTGGTGGGGAAAAAATAATGATGTGAAATAAGGTAAGGGTCAAAGGTCACTGCATAATGCACTAAGACTAAGTCTAAGTTAAGCTCAAACTAATTTTAAGCTAAACTCAGACTCAGTCTAAGATTAAATTTAGTAAAATTTAAGGATTTGCGGTTGCTATTTGTGAAAACTTTCATCTTGGTGCCAAACACGGCTGCTTGACAAAACCAGATAGGGAAAATTATATTGTGAAACAAGGTTAGGGTCAAAGGTCACCACATAACCTATTAGTTAGCAGTTGCCAACTATTGTGAAAACTTTCAGCTTAGTGCAAAACACAGCTGCTTGACAAAACCAGATGGGAACAAATAAGTTGGTGAAATAAGTTTCGGGTCAAAGGTCACCTCAGATATAAAATCGTCAAGATGTTTTGCATGTCAAATTTACCGCATAGATGGAATACAGTCAAAGGGTCGCCCACGTAGAACAGAACAAGTGGTCTTTATAACCAGGTGCTCTCTATAGACAGGTTCATTTGCATATTAACCTCTTCCAATGAAATTTTAAAAATAGTATGATGTAATAATTACTTGCAATTGTGGAAAAGACCAGTTAGAAGAGTGACAGTATAGTGCAAAAAAATCCTTTCTTTAGTAAAAACATACAAATATATATTATATAATTTTGTTCAGATTGATATCTCACCTTTCTATTAATGAGAGGGCATTGTCGAACCTCTCGTTGAACTTCTCACCGATGAAGTGTTCCGCTAACCTGCCTAACGCTTGAAACATTGAACACAGGTCCCGTAACGTACAGTGCAATCTCCTACACTCATTCTCTTGGTTTATGTTCAATTTCTGACCTGCATGGGGTAATAAATGCAAGAGAAAAATAAATAGATATAAAGGATTGACTTGCTGAAGAATTGTTTGTCTAAAGACTGACTTGTTACCCTAATGTGGTAAAATTTGACGATAAAAGAAAACTAAATCAAGAAACATCTTGCCAATTAAAGGGCAATGCAACTCAAGAATAGAGTTTATCCTACTTGATACATCGTAATATGCCTTTTTATTATATATAACATAACTCCGACTCAGATTTCTGCTTTGGGAGAAATATGTGAAAACTCTATTGGGTTTACCACTATTCATGCGAACACTGGAGGCCACCATTATTAGGTGTGTGCGGACTTACGGTCAGTGATATGCACTAATGCATTTCAATAGCACCTATTGAAACCATTGTCTGAATACTTGTAGATGCTTTGAGTCTGCAAATCAGTGAAAAGCTTTTTGTTCGGCCCGTAGCACACTGGTCATAGTTTGCAAAGAATGTCGGGCAATTACAAGAACATGGCTGCTCCCATCACCTTTTGCCGCCGTAAGAATTAGTAAAATGTGGGTATGTTCACGTAAGGATTTCATGGGATCCAGGAGGCCAAAATTGCCAAGTAATGTATCAAATAAAATGTCTGTTCACCCTCTAAACGATAATAATAGCCGAAAGCCATAGTTTCATTGCCCTTTAAGTGTTCAGCTATTAAATCTGCCTAACCCTTGAAACATGAAACACAGGTCCTGTAATGTAGAGTGCAGTCTTCAACACGCATTCTATTGATTAAAGGGGTAGTTGAGTATTGGTCAAACTTAACTTTAGTAACCAAAACCTGCACAATTACAGTACAAACTAATAGTTATTACTTCACCATGCTCGAAAAGTATACACAATTACAAACCACAAAATAAAACCCCTGTTATCATTCAAAAAGAGCCGTTACAACTCGAAGTGTCAAATTAACGCCAGCGTGAAGAACTAGCGTTCTAGGTCCTAATACGGGACTGTAGTGCAGTGCGCAGTAATAGTACGTGTAGTATGTACATGTATTGCAAGCCCCGTTTGTTCGCCTTTCGTTTCGGAGTCGCGCTAACACACGGAGACAAGTCCATGAGGCGCATATATCACTGCTTTTTTGCGGAATGGAGGGAAAAATCATAATCTTAATCCACCCGATAGTTGGATCACATATTGGAGAGTGAATTGCTGGTAAGTACTGTATCATATGTATAGTTTTAAGCACAATTAGCGTGCACAAAAATATTTGGTTTCAGTTCTCTATCAGGACGACCTAGATCGCTAGCGACTCGCGCTAGCGTTCTCTAAAAAGTGATGTCCGGACGTCAAACACTTTTATATAATATTTTGAAAGCAAATTGCACAACAATTAGAGCATTTGATTGGGAATTATTATCATTTCCCATGTTTTTTTCGATGATCTTTCATATGGAACTGAAATCAACCAAATCTGTTGGAATTAATTTTGGGGGGGCACTTCAGAAAATACCAATACTCAACGCTCCCTTTAATGTTAAACTTTTGAATTGTTTAGGGTAAACTAATTGTACATACATAAGACATTTTGCTAACCTTATAACACACTTCAATGGTGTTCATGACTAGTTTTAAAAGAGAAAAATGTAAAAGAATTCTGTAATAGGATGATAGTAATATATATAATTACCCAGATTAGCCTTCAGTGCTTTCACACTGTTCTCCCGCAAGGCCCTGCGACTTGTATAATAAAAATCACACACTCAATCTGCACTTAATGTGCACATTTTACTCCCATCGGAGCATTTCACCCATTGACTTCTTACCTTCTGGAATATCTACAACATACTGGCTGAGCTCTAGGTAGATAGTCAGGTACTCTTGGAATGATGGGTACTGGAGGCAAAATAAGAACAAAATATTTCAAATATTATTAGTGACTGTACTTGTCGGCAAAATACAAATTTTGATTTTCAAGCCATGAGCCAGAATATGTGTCTATTCTGGCTATTGTGTCTAATTCTTCAATGACTGAGGAGACCATTATGTAATTCTTAACTTTTAAAAATCTATTTACTCATTGTTCTTTCTGTGGTTTGGTGATTAAAATTCTTCTCTGATACCTCACAACTTTCTCTCTTTCTCATCCTCGGTGATGACAGAGATCCTGCACAAGATAACCCTAACCCTAACCCTTATCACAAGCTTCTATTTGATGCCTGCTTCAAAAGATTGGACAATATTTGGCAAAGATATGACAGGATCAATTTTTACTAACATGATTCCTTAACATACATTATGTGAACTTATAATGCCCATTTCTCAAAGACATGAATTACTGACAAGTGCAGGTGTTGCTGTACTAGTATTCGGTCACATTTATTATATAAACTGAATGATACAAGATGTGGAAGTTATATGGTTGGTTGAGAAAGAGAAGACCGCCAAGTCACTCTTGGAATTATGGTTACTGTAGGCAAAATGAGAACAAATAATTATATTGATCAATTATTGTACAAAACTGTATAATGCAAGATGTGGAATATATTTGGTCGGTTGATATTCCCCCAATAAAACTAATAATTATCTAAAACTGTATCATTACATAGAAAAGGCTCTAACCTGCAAGATGTTATGCAGTACTCAAGTCTACACATACATACATCACAATCAAATTATTGTTTTGTTACAATGAACATCAATAAAAGTTATCCTCCAGGTTAAAAAAAAGCGGTTGGAAATACAGTTTAAACACCAGTGTCATATTGGAGTTGGCCTCAAGGCCATTTTCAGATGACTCGGACTCCAACCCGAGGCAAAATGTAAAAGCAATGGAAAGATAATGTTACATGTTGGCCTTGACCTTGAAATTGTGGACTCAAATACAACCGTGTTAAACACTTACCAGTAAGCTGAATGCTTCTGTTGGTAATAATTCTGCTACTTTTGCAACTATCTCCAGACATTGCCTCAGAAAGCTCTGCCACTCCGTCTCACACTGTCGGGAGAAATAAAACAGTTTTATTTAAAGGGGCCCTGCAAACCAAATGCATGTTGACTTCTGTTAATCTGTATTAGTGTACACATTCAATATTTGTAAACGGTTTGACCTAAATATGTTTTGTATATATTTAAACATTTTATATTTATTTTTCTTCATGTTGCTAAGCCCCACCTCCTAAAAAACCCTCCAGAGTAAATTATATTGTTGACCTTTTGTGACATCATCTGTCAATCACTGGTCAGCTAACATGAGATTAACAAAAGATGAAAGTACAAAAACAACATCCACACAAAAGCATGCCCTGCATACCTCCATGCAATAGCTTAGACAGTGCTTTTCTTCTGACATAGCAACAGCTATTGAAATTGAAGGTGTGTGAGTTGGTATTCTATTCAACCGTGTGATGCTATTGTGATTAGGCACTCAGCTTGGGTGAAGGTAACTTCTTTGTAACTGAGTAGTGAATGGCTGATGATGACACAACAGATCAACAATAGAATTCTACTCTGGAGAGATTTTCAGAAGTGGGGGCTTCACAATATGGAGAAAAATAATTACTAAAATGTTTTAAAATAAACAAAATATGTTTGGGTCAAATGGTTTACAAATAGTTGATGTGTACACTAATAGAGATAACATGCGTTTAGTTTGCCTGGCCACTTTAAGAGAAATAAGATCTAACCAAAACATTTAACAAGTATATAATTTTATTTTGTTTTTAATCAAACCCAGAATTTAATATGAAAAAACAGGTATAATTTGCCTAGTTTAAATATAGTTTTCTTTTCATGTTAACCAGAAACAAATAAAATTAACTAAAATCTTCCCCACCATCAATAACATCAGATTTCCCCCCCCCCCCCCCTCCACAAAACGTACAAAAGAAAACAGCAATACTTTACTTATGTCTTTCTCAAATCAAAATGAAATTCTTCTGCGAGTAATTTAATTTTGCTTAAAAATGAGATTTCTTACATCATCATCCAGCATCTCATCATCCAGCTCCTCCAGGTCCGACTGGTTGAACCTGAATTGCATCTTGTGCAGGATCTCTGTCATCACCGATAGCAACGCATCTTTATATCTGGGAGATAAAGAGACGCAGCAAGGAAGTTGTTAATTTGTAGTTACTTGTACATTTATAACTATCTTCAACTAGCAAAGAGCATACATGGAAAAGTTTTTTAAAGCTCTCGGCCAGTTGGACCTGAACTGCATTTTAGGCAGGATCTCTGTCATCACCGATAGCAACGCATCTTTATATCTGGAGCATAAGAGAGACAGAAAGGAAATAATTTAAGTTTCATTCAGGTGTGCTTTCACAGTATTCTACAACTAAAAAATGAAAAACAGGAAGAGTTTTACAAGATCTCAAATGGTTGAACCTGAATTGCATCTTGTGCAGGATCTGTCATCACCGAGGATGAGAAAGAGAGAAAGTTGTGAGGTTTCAGAGAAGAATTTTAATCACCAAACCACAGAAAGAACAATGAGTAAATAGATTTTTTAAAGTTCAGAATTACATTATGGGCCCCTCAGTCATCACCGATTGCGCCCCATCTTTATATCTGAAGAATAGACCGCTTCTGTAATGTATGCAAATAATATGCGTATGACGTAAGTTTGCCGGAGCTTGCCGGACCTAGTTACTATTGTTAAGCTTGCAAACGGGAGTCTGACGTCATACGCATATTATTTGCATACATTATGATTACAGAAGCGGTCTATTAGACACAATAGCCAAAATAGACACATATTCTTACAATTTCTTAGAATTACAGATGGCACAATATTTTGTGGAGAACTTAGTCTCAAACCGATACAATGCATCCCTTTCTATGTTTTTTTTATAACTTTTTTTCTTGAAGTCTAGCATATACAAGCAAGTTGTCATTGATTAGTAGCAATCTTAGAGATGTGTGTTGCTTTTATCAGAGAATTATAGTTCTTCAGGGCTATATCATCTCTCACTAGCGTTGTGCAAAAACAGTACAAATTACTCTTACCTGTCTACAAAGTGATTGTGGTCTAGAGTTCTCGACGAGTTGGTCTTGTCGATGAGATAGTCCAGGAATATTGCCCAGATGTCCAGACATGAAAAGAACCCTTCATTGTCAGGCTGTAAACAATATAAATCAACATAAATCAATTACTTATAAGGTTAGAACAATTGGAAATAACACAAAGTCATTTTAATTAATATAACTGTTTTTTAAATTTTTAAAACAATTTATTTCCAAACTCATGGGCGGAACACCCTGTCAGCCACAGGCTGGTTTTCGTAGGGGGGCTTACAATAAAAATACACAACACAATTAAATCATTTTACATTACAATAATACATCTAAATACAGTCCCTAAGCTATCTACATTGAACATTTCAGGACAAAAAAAGAAAGAGGAAACTAAACTGAAACAAACTCTTTATAAGGCTGGAACACTTAAAATAAATAGTAACAAGTATTTATAAGACTACAACTATGGAAACTTGACAGAAGCAAACTTTGTATAAGGCTGTAACAAATGAAAATAACACATGACTGTGGAAACTAAACTGAAACAAACTCTTTATAAGGCTGGAACAATTACAATAAACAGTAACAAGTATTTATAAGACTACAACTATGGAAACTTGACAGAAGCAAACTTCTTATAAGGCTGTAATAAATACAAATTCACAGAAAAGAACTCTTATTAAAAATGTATGGTCAGGGCATCGAAGTCTGCGCAGCATCCATGTTTGCACAATTCATTTCCTGCATTTTATTTTGCAGCTCCAATGCCACTTTTTGTTTGCGATAAAAATGAGAGGGTTTTAAAAACTGGATAAAATAAATGTCATCTCAGAACATGTGGGGCCTTTATATTCATTATAGATGAATGGAGGAGTCCGCGACTCCTGACAACTTGTCTCTGGGTCAAGTGAAATCTTGCCATTTAATCTGGCACTCGGAGGGTTATCAGCAACTGGGGGGTGTTTCACAAAGATCCTAAGTTGAACTTAACTCTAAGTTGGACTTAAAAAGTATGGAAAGCCATTAGTTTCTTTGAAAAATTGTTGTAAAAGTCCTTTTCAAAGGCATAAAATGTTGATTCAAATCATTAATATTTTCTATTATCAAGGAGAGTTCATGTTCTTGATGCAACATTTATGAAAAGTCTATAATTCTTGATTTTTTGCTTTATAATATATTGTATTCCAAGGCTACAAATGGCTTTCCATAATAGTTAAGTCCAACTTAGAGTTAAGTTCAACTTAGGATCTTTGTGAAACACCCCCCTGGTTTCCTTTGAATCCTTCTACAGCTCACCTGTTTGAACGTGTACTTGAAGAGGAGGGACAGGAACTCGAGGACCGGAAAGTGCGAGTTGCTCTCGAACCTTCTCAGGTGCACGCTGACAAACAGACCTAGGAACTCTGTGAACTTCTCAATGTAACTGTGAAAAGAAAGGGATGCAGTAAAGAAGACTGATAAGCATTAAAGGGATCTAGTAACTTTATTGACATGTGCAGGAAAGTGATGAATGGTCAGTATAAGGTGTAGTGTTGTGATCTGATATTGAGTATTGTTTAAAATGTTATTGTTAAATGGATGTTATATGGCCAAGAAATGAGCAAAAATACAAAGTGCTATTTGATAACTAATTGCACTAACTTTGTACACAGTCATGACTATCCAATTGATAGTTAAAAATATGAACACTTTAATCGTAAATACACCGATTGAAGCATTGAAAAGGTTTTAGTTTTTCTGAATTCCTCTTTTGTTATAAAAGATACGTTGTCCAACTAACCTTTCATCTAACTCCTCCAGTCTGTTGCCCACTGACTGGTTGGTGCTGTCTTTGGTCAGTTTCTGCAGGAGCTGGAAGGTCTGCTGGAACATGCGCAGGAGATAGTCCTCAAAGTCCGCGGGGACACAGTTCTTGGACATTATCTCGTTGATGCACCGCCATGGCGAGTACGCCCAGCGATGAACTCCCGCTCGAGCTGAAGCTGTCGTTTGGCGCGCACCGTTGACGTGCCGCGACTCACCGACTGGATGTCGCAGCCGAAGTTCGCGAAGTGGAAGATAACGGTGACGAGAGAGGGCGAGATGCTGCTCGACAGAGGCATCCAGGAGAAGAAGTGAAGCAAGCAGTTTAGGCACAGCGTGCTGAGGTGCTCGCTCTCTTGGTCCAGAGGCGGTAGGGGTTGGACGTTGTGCTTGTTGGGCGTCTGGCTCTTGAACATGCTCCGGATTATATGACTACCTGTGGGGCCAAAATTAAAACAACGAAACGATGATAAACCAGAGTATGAACAAGTTAACCTATATTGGGGGAAATTAAGGGCTGTAAGTTGTGATATTTGAAAGGTGGACTCTTGATAATTCCCATTACTATATTCCTACCTGCGGGATTATGTACAAAAGAGTGATCAAATCAATTCTAAACATGTTTTGTTCTAGCTGTGGTTGAGTGAGGGTTATTTAAGGAGAAGTGCAGCAGAGAGTACAGGCATGTTCAGTTTATTAGTTACGTGATGAGTCCTGTTTATACTTGCCCTACAGGTCCCCATAAAACATGTTAATTTCCAACTCGGCTTATGGGAATATTACCACCGTCCCCTATCCCCTGGTACAAATTTTGTGATATTAAAGCAATGAAAACGAGAGGGACAAAGAACATACACACTGATGTGATGGATAACTATAAGCATAATACCCCTGTTGACTCTATGGAGAACACTTTCCTCATTTTCATTTAAATTATATATTTCTGGTCAGTTTTCCTATGTTTGAAATAACTAATCAATTCTAATTGTTACCCACCTGACTGCAGAGGCGACGACCCATAGGCCATGTGTGTCGGACTACTGTCATTGGAATCATCATGTGTGGGTGATGGAGGAGGGGTTGCCGTGGTTACCAGTGACCGATGCTTGTCCAGTATCGTCTCAAGTATATCTGACAAGAAAAAAACATGATGATACAGTTAAACCTAGTATATTCAGGAATTGTATATTCTGGTTACAAACATTACCTACAAAATATCGCTCATGTGGGACTATTCTCATTGGAATCATCATGCGTGGGTGATGGGGTATGTGTTGCCATAGTAACCAGAGACCGATGCTTGTCCATTATTGTCTCCAGTATAACTGACAAGAATAACAAAACATAATGCTGTAAAGTTACATTCAGGAAAGTCGAGCTATATGTCACGCTATTTCTCTTCTACAAATTAGAAAGCATTCAAGGTGCACCTTTAAACTGTCGAACTCCATAAAAATTCATTTGAGCTTCCACATTTCTCTTCTACTGTGATGTTTGGCTTATAAATGGTAAGAGAAGAATAAATTAGGGTTAGATTTTTTTCAAATGCCCCTTTAGTATGACGATATCTATCATTAATTATCATTTAGCTCACGAGCGTTTATAAACGGTCATATACGTTATACTTTAATTAGTTGTAAAAGCGGACGCAAATTTTCGCTTTTTTATTCAGGAAAGCATTGTTCTTTTTCAATGAAACTTTCACTCATCATTCGGACATATCTTACAATGAGTTTGGTATAGGATTGAAGTCTCAAATGTCATTTTGGGCAATATCTGACACTTTACTGGTGCACCTTTAACATTGTTTATGAAGGACTATTCTTATTGAATCAATAATTTTCACTGTCCAAATACAAATTGAACTTCCACTTGCACATGCACTTGCACATGCACTTGCACATGCACTTGCACATGCACTTGCACATGCACTTGCACTGCACCCATCTGATCAAAGTCATGCATATATACTACACAAAAGCATTAGTTTGTGTCGCTGATTGTCCCTATGAGGCCGCCATCGATTTCAAGCTTACAGCTCATGATGGCGGTCTCCTGCGTTTATGTGCTTTATTTATTACTTCAAATTGATAATTATTTGTTGTACTTTTCTTTATGTATAATTATCACTTGTAATTATATTGTTAATATTTGAAATACATTTTGTACAATTATGATTATGTATTGTTTTGAAAAAATGCAGAAATAAAACAAACAAACAAACAAACAAACAAGTAGTTCAAGTAATACAAGTCTTCTGTTCTAGACTCATGTGCTATGAGACTGAAGACGGTCTGGACTTATTTCAGCAGTAGTTTCAGTAGAATCTGAAGGGACAATAGAAATATATTCTACCAACTCTCTCGGATGGGCTGGGCTATTTGGTCAACTATTTTAAATTGAGTATCCTGATAGCAGACTTCTAGGTGAGACTTACGTGTAATGAGACTAAAGACTGTTGGGACTTGGTCCAGCAATAGTTTCTGGACCTCTTCCTTCCTAGCGGCGCTCAGGTCTTCCCTGGGCGAGGCCAGCTCCTCAGACGTTGTCTGCAGCATGATCAGACCCAGGCTACATGTCTGGGGCTGCTGGATAAGCTAGAGTCAAAACAGAATAGACAATTTTTAATTTCTGTTTTGGTCTGTAAAAAGAGACAAATTCAGTCTTGATGAAGGTTTTGCCTGCCCATGTTCATCATCTGCTGTACAGCGTCACTAATCGCACAGAAGTTCAGACCTACTCTGATGTCAACGAGGGGCAAATAAGTTTGTAAAACTTTATAAGCCCACATCCAAGGTATATATCCAAGGTATAATAATAATTGGAAGTTATTCATTAGAATATGGTTTGGTAAGTAGAGTTGAACCTGTCTTAGTGAGTAGCTACCAATAGCAGTCAACCTGCCTTTAGTGGCCACCAAAACTGATCCCCAGCATGGAATGCACTATAAAAGAATACATTATTTTTACATCAAGATTGCACCAAAAACTCTTTCTTGACTTGAATGGTTAGCACTTAATACTAAAAAATGAGATTGTGATCCTTTATTTCATTTGAATATGGTTATTTACCTGCAGAATGGTGGTGAAGAAGTCTGGGTAGAAGTGAGGCCAGTCCAGCCTGGCGATGCAAACAATGACCTTGATGAGTTTGTTGCGGATGTAGCTGGGAATGGCTTTGTGTTGGGACAGAAGGAACTTGGTCAGCCCAGAACGGATCTCCATTCGGTCCTGGGGGAGCAGCCCAATCCACTGACGATTGATCACCGTCTAGTAAGGAATGAACAGAATTGTAAATCATACATTCCAAATCTAGGGACACAACACATTCTTGAAATAGAGATCTTTGGTGGCTGGGTAGGAAACATGTTATAATGTTTTTATTCATATAGTGCCTAATATGATTGATAATCATCTCTGAGCGCTGTACATTATTACCCCGGACATCAAACACACACTTGCAATTAATCTGCATTTGACATGTATTTCCTGCTTCCTTGGGAGCGATAACAAGTACAATTAACGATAACAAGTACAATTGCATGCACGTTCCACTCCTATCGGGTCCCCATTTATACACTACGTGTAGGTAGAGAGCAGCAATAGTGGATAAAATGTCTTGCTGAAGGACAAACATAACTGGCAATACACTGGTCTCCAACTCGGGATCCCACTGATTGGAGAGTGCATGAGAAAATAGAAGCCAATCATAGAATCATTTCAATAGAACCCACCTCGAACACGCTGAGAGCGTACATCATGACGTACTCGTTGTTTGTGTGCATCAGGAAGAAGAAGCAGTGGCGCCATGATCCGCTCTGCGCACTGAAATTGTTCAGAAGCTCCTCTGCAAAAAAAGAAGAAGAGGAAATGAAAAGGTTGGCCATTTAACCCGTTCCCTTTGAAATTCTACAATTCCCACAGACTTTGTACATAGCTCACCCGGTTCCCGTAAGCAACGGGTCAAGCAATTGATAGTTATAGTTTCTCGCTTTATAAACATTTCAGTCATTGCAATGTTTAATTCTACTAGACATTATTGGTAAAAACCCATGTTTGCTTTAAAAGAAATTTAGAGCACAAACATTTGGATCTTACCTGTGAATAATTTTACAAGAGCTAGTTGAAAATAATGCCTCCAAATTAATACTAATATGCCTTGTTAATGACATGATAATGCTATTCTTCCCTTTATATTCTTTATAAAAAAAAGAAGAATCAAACTACATATTACTTCAGGGCATTACTAAAGGGGTGGGATGGGGTAAAAGAACCCCGTTTTCACACCCGACTGCCGCTCTAAAGATACCCGATTTTCTAAAATTGCTGCTCCATAGACCCCGGGAATGACTTGGCTAGGTAGTTGAGTAGCCTCAAGTCCATTATTCTTCTTCTAGTCAGCTCCTTGATCACCATTTAAGGGTTTCCGTAGATCTTTGGTAGCTCCAAGTTCATGTATTTTGCCTGTATTTGGTAGTTTTAGTCTGCTCCTTAGTCCCCTTAACTCCTGTTTCAGGGTTTTTGTAGCTCCAAAGACCCTACATTTTGTGCTAGTAGTCAGCTCTTAAGACCCCATTTCAGATTTCCGTGCGGCACACCCCCGTCCAAAAATAATTTGAGTGCCCCCCCCCCCTCCCCCTCCCCCGGGGTGCCACCCCTCCCATTTTCCAAACTCAACGCCCCCCCCCCCCCCCCCCATACACCCATGTGATACAAAATAATGCAATAAGTTACACCAAATTTAATATTAGCACAGATTAAACTCTTACCCACCAGGAGAAAACAAGAGCTACTTTTCAAGAGTACCAGTATTAAACTAGTATGTTGAAATTTGATCTACATTGAACTCTATACTTCTATGTGGCTCTTTCAGGCATTAGAGAGAAGAGGAGACTAATTCACAGATTTAGGCCCACTATTGCCCCTCCCCCCCTCCCCTCCCATTTTTGTTTTGTCCCCATCTGGTTTTAGCCTGACTATGCCACTGAGCTAGCTTCAAAGCTCA